>CM047510.1:2741504-2941504 GCA_026122265.1 Ammodytes dubius
ATCATGCAGTGGGGATGCTTCTTTTCAGCAAGTCTGTTTACAGACGCTCTCCATCCAATCTGACGCTGAATCTGAATCCATGTATCATTTTCATTCCACTTGACAATTGTGCGCCACTTTGTATTTGTCTATCACATAAAATCCCAACAAAATAAATGTACGTGTGTGGTTGTTACCAGTACTCGAGTTGAGGGAGGATGAGGAGGGATGGCATCCCCCTTGGAAATAAAGATCACAAAATCATCCCCCTTCTAAAACGGCCATCCCCCCTTCCCATCCCCTGTTATTTTATCAATGAATGTGGAAGTATTACCACTATTTCAACATTTAGTAACACTGGCACTTAGGCTGCCGGTACTCCACAATGCCCTCGATATCGGCGCTAGCAGGGAAAATGTAATTCTATTTTTTCAGCCAATTAAAAAATGGGTATATAATATACTATTACCATTCCTAGCTTCTGATTGGGTGGGCACGGCAAAAGCCCGCCTCCAAATCACCCATCACCTGCTTTTCTGTGGTCAACCGTCAATCACGTCCACAGAGCGCAGTCTCTCCTTTGCAAAGGCAGTTAGTATGCTCGCGGTGACTTTTTTCACACGTTAACTTCAGTTATTACTTCAGTTATTAAATGTGGTGCGTAAAAGCTCATTCACTTCCTACTCTATCCAAACCGACTTACACAACTTTTTGTGTTGCGTGTCGCTTATTTAAGCCTGTAAACAAGCCTAGTGCTGCTTCCGACTCCAACGATGCTGCTGCTGGCACATCGGGGGGTCACTGTCTCTTCCCCTCAGCAAGCGCTCCCCGAAAGCCTTCTCTTCTATCGGCTCAGGCTGCCTACTGTAAATATATTTTCAGGTTGATGCAAGTGGCGATTAAAAAACATATCAAAAGGGTGATGTTTATAAAAACGTTTTTGTTTTTATTCATGAAAAAAATTGGAAAGAAAACAGGCAAGCACAGCCCACACAGGAACAGACGATTGCACATTGTGTTCAACAGGTTTCATTTTTTTATTTGTGTAACCGGGGCTACATTTATTTTACATAAATAAGATTTTCCCCCTTGCAATTTTACAAATTTTGTCTGGATCATTCCTTAATATCAGTTTTTCTGACAGCACCCATACAGCATTGATGTGTCTAAAAGCTCACATTACATTAACTGTGCCAAAAAGCAAGCGCAAAGATCTTGCAAGGGCAAAAAAATTCAGCCCAAAAATGATCTGTCCTTAAACGTTAAAGCCAATCCTCCATCCCCCCTGATTTTTTTTTACAACTCGAGTACTGGTTGTTACGTGACAAAATGTCGAAAAGTTCAAGGGGTACGAATACTTTTGCGAGGCACTGTACGTATCAATTCTATGGATACTTTCAGGAGTTAGTCATTATCAGTAACTACAAAGTGATGTTAGTAGTGAATGCATGGGGAGAATGGGCAGATCATGGCGTGTGACTGGGTAGTTCAATGTGTACAACAACAGTGACCCGTTAGGTATCAGGGTTGTATCAGAAGAAATAATTATCATTAAGTGTGGTTGGGACTTTTAGCTTTTTAAAAGTGCACTCATAGTGTCACACCACTACACACTACAACACTTAAAGGCTGATTGTACAGTCCCCTCCATAAGTATTGGAACAGTGAGGCCAATTCCCTTATTTCTGCTGTAGACTGGAAATATTTGGGTTTGACACCAAAAGATGAATATGAGACAATAGCTCAACATTTCAGCTTTCATTTCCAGGTATTCACATCTGGATCCGATACACAACTGAGAAGATATAATTATTTGTAAAGGAACACCACATTTTTAGGCGAGCAGAAGTATTGGAACAGATAGACTTTAAATAAATTAAAGTGAATAAAATGTACTATTTTGTCACAAAACCTTTGCTTCAATAACCGCATCAAGCCTGTGACCCATTGACATCACAAAACTTTTGCATTCTTCTTTTGTGATGCTTTTACAGGCTTTCACCGCAGCCTCATTCAGTTGCTGTTTGTGTTAGGGGGTTACTCTCTTAAGTCTCCTCTTTAGCAGGTAAAATGCATGCTCTATAGCGTTTAAGTCTGGAGATTGACTTGGCCAGTCTAAAACCTTCCACTTCTTGCCCCTGATTAACTCCTTTGTTGTGTTTTGGGTCATTATCTTGCTGCATGATGAAGGATCTTCCAATCAGTTTGGTTGCATCTTTCCTTAAATTGTCAGACAAAATGTTTCTGTAAACTTCTGAGTTCATTTTGCTGTTGCCATCATGTGTTACATCATCAATGAAGAATAATGAGCCCGTCCCAGAAGAAGCCATGCAAGCCCAAGCCATGACATTGCCTCCACCGTGTTTCACAGATGAGCCTGTGTGTTTGGGATCATGAGTAGATCCTTTCTTTCTCCAAACTTTAGCCATTCCATCACTTTGGTAAAGGTTCATATTGACAACAACACAGTAACACATGATGGCAACAGCAAAATGAACTTAGAAGTCTACAGAAACATTCGGTCTGACAATTTAAAGAAAGATGCAACCAAACTGATTGGAAGATGCTCCATCATGCAGCAAGATAAGGATCCAAAAAAACAACAAAGGAGTTCATCAGGGGCAAGAAATGGAAGGTTTTAGACTGGCCAAGTCAATCTCCAGACTTAAACGCTAAAGAGCATGCATTTTACCTGCTAAAGAGGAGACCGAAGGGAGTAACCCCCCCAAAACGAACAGCAACTGAATGAGGCTGCGGTGAAAGCCTGGAAAAGCACCACAAAAGAAGAATGCGTTTTGTGATGTCAATGGGTCACAGGCTTGATGCAGTTATTGCAAGCAAAGTATTTGCGACAAAATATTACGGTTTATTCACTTTAATTTATTTAAAGTCTATCTGTTCCAATACTTTTGCTTGCCTAAAAATGTTGTGTTCTTTTTCAAAAAAATATATCTTCTCAGTTGTGTATCAGATCCAGATGTGAATACCTGGAAATGAAAGCTGAAATGTTGAGCTATTGTCTCATATTAATCTTTTGGTGTCAAACCCAAATGTTTCCAGTCTACAGCAAAAATAAAGGAATTGGCCTCACTGTTCCGATACTTATGGAGGGGACTGTATGTGTCTTGTAAGCAAGAAGGCTTATAGTGTGGATGGAAAGTGGCCGTCCTTAAGCTCAAGGTGTAGAATCATCATGGGTGAATTTTTATTTTCAAAGAAATGCAAATGCACACATTATTAGTCACCATTAGTTGCATATTTATACAAACATTTCTGAAAAAATTTAATGTAAGTAATCAACTGGCAAAGTTTAATTATGACATCTATAAGTTAAACATGTTACCCATTTCACCTGCAGTGTCTTGGCTTAACTGGTCATTTGACCAACATTCATACGTGCAGTCAATCTAAATGTGTGAAGAGGTTTGTGCTGTCCCTCTGCACACTCACCATGGCAGAGTAGAAGATGAGCAGAGAGAACCCAGGTTAAATGGGGCAGTGATGAATAGCAGACATGGATTTCCATTGGAGTGAGAAGAACAACAACAAAGTGAGACTATAGGACACAAATGCCAAATAATAGAGCACCAGTGAAAGTGAGTAAGGCAGCGTGTAATTGCTGTGGGACTCAGCCCTTTGTCCTCATAAGGAATATTCTGCTGTCCTTTGGTTCAAAGCAGTGTTCTCTGCTTAACAGTAGGGTTTTTGATGTGTCTGGGACGGAGAATGGTCATTAAGTTATCCCACGCTGGGATAGTGGTCTCTTTAATGAGACCAGAGGTAGCAGCCCTGTGGTCGGTCCTCTCTCCATGCAGCATGCAGTCACATTCCATTTTTCAAATGGAAGTAAATGCAGTAGAACCTTTAATGACAGACTTTTACTTCATGTTGTTGTTTTTTTAAAGTTAGCTGAGAGACACAGACATAAGCTTATAAGGAGATATAAATGATAAAGGTCATTGTTGGCGATGCAAAACAATATCAAAATGCATAACAATGTACATCTTACTACATGTTGAATGTTTTCAGGTATCAATATCTGGGGCCGTATTCACAAAACATTTTAAGGCTAAGAGTAGGTCCTAAGGTCCTGATTTAGGAGTAACTCTCAAAAATAAGGGGCGTTTCACTCCTAATTTTAAGACTCCTAACTTTTTAAGATAAGTGTAATTCACAAAGCATTTTAGCGCTAAAACTAGCTCCTAAATCTATGAAAAGCTAGGAGTCCTAAGTCACTAAGAGTAATTCACAGACAACCATTTGATGGTGTTTTGGAGAGATTTAATGCTAGTGAGCTTTATAAAAGGTACCTTTAATAGCTGTAAGGGTTTAATGATCTTAGTAAAGCTATATTTAGAAATGATGACACATTTATATTTATTACATTTATATAAGAAAATACTTATTAAGTTCCTTTTCCTGCAGTTGCTTTGGGTTTACGATGCGCTGAAAGTTACTGTTGGTGTCACGTTTGGGTTTAATTTGTTACTAGAGTAGGCCTATATGTGGCGCTTCGCAGCATCTCCTCCGTTCCACAGGTCCGCTATACTGTATAGTTGCGCGTCTCGCCTTTTTCCTTCCGCGTGCACTTTACGATTTCGCCGGCTGTTTCTTAATTGTGAATTTCCTGGTTTGTCGCTGTCTGACTATTGCTGCATAGTCTGCCGTTGAGAGAAATACAGTGAGAGTGCATGGCGTGCAGCTGTTCAATGAGGATATTTTTTACGATTCAAATCATTGTAAAATTTTAAATTAATAGACCTATGTGGCGCTTTTGTAGGTTAATTTTGAACGAATGTGTGGGAAACCCTGCAGTATCTTGGTTTCATGTTAAATCAGTGTCACTTGTCATTAATTGTATATAAAAACTCTTAACTTTAATACAGCGACACGATATGGATATATCTCCCACAGTGTTTCTATCATAAATTCACTCTTAGCTCTCATTCCCTCTCAGCCAATCACTGTGGGCATAGAAGGTATGAACATGACATCATCCATAGCAACAGGGTCAACACCGCCCTCTAGTCTTAGCTTAGGAGTCCCTCCCATTCCTTAGTAAAAGTTGGTCTTATCAGCTTTGTGAATAGGTTTTAAGAAATTACTCCTTACAAAGAACTTTTAGTGCTCCTTAGGAGTACTCTTAGCGCTAAGATAAAATGTTTTGTGAATACGGCCCCAGATATCTTAATAACTTCAATTAACTGTAGCTATTTTAAAAATATAGTATTGGTAAAAAAATAAAATAAATAGAATGTATAATCAGTGTTGGGAATAACGCCGTTTAAAAGAACGGCGTTACGTAACGCCGTTCTTTTTTCAGTAACGGGGTAATCTAACTAATTACTTTTTCCGTCGTTACAACGCCGTTATCGTTACTGAACGTTAAATGCGGTGCGTTACTATGAATTGATTGAATAAACTGTGTAATCCGAACGCACCCCTGGCTCCATACTACACAAGCTGCTAGTGAGGAGACCGGTGTGTGGACGACATTATAACTGTCAGTTAGCGCCGTCACGTCAGTCAGCCGGAGCGCCTGTTTAGTGAAGTTTATTTTTCTTTCTCTCTCTGTTGTGTGAGCGACGAGCGTGCACGTTGGCGCAGTAACCACCTATCAATCCACGGTTGAAACGTGCTCTCCCTGAATTTGTTTGCATCGCCCTTGTGAGTAAATGCATTGAGTTTCCCGATCTCTATAAATTATAATTTATGCACGCTATTAAACGGCCGCGATTCGCCGGTTGCAACAGCTGTTTAGCGTGTCATCATGAGCCGAATATTGCTATCGTTCTTTTCCTGGGACCTGTATGCTGCTGTGCATGTTAAAGAAGGAAATAAACAGCGGCTAAATCCTTACTCCTCCTCTCATCGTCTCATGCTTCATAGTCTGACGTTTTTGGCCTGAAGTGGTGTTTTAGCCTAGCCTGGCTCCGCCCGCCTACCTACTTCCGCCCAAATTTCATTTTCCCTTCAGTAGTCCCTTCTGTACAAATGAAATGAAGTACGATGGTCTGGTTGGACCAGGCTAGTTTTAGCCGACACCCCTGAAGTGAATCCAGTGATATAGCAGATCACGGTACATTCAGCAGTTTCCTCTACTACTTTTGTTGAGAACAAAATACTGCAGGTGCAGGATAAACCTCTTGCTGTCTGTTGATGTGCAATAGGCCTACATATTGAAGGTTATGTAGCCTACACGTAGGCCTACCTGTCTGTTCTACTCATTTCAACTGACTTGTGAAAACTGCTCAGAAAAATCCAAATTCTGACATATAGCAACTTTTTTTTTTTACAGTAGGCTAACGCAAATAGTTACTTTCCCTGGTAACTAGTTACTTCTATTATAAAGTAATTCAGTTAGTAACTCAGTTACTTTTTGGAACAAGTAGTGAGTAACTATAACTAATTACTTTTTTAAAGTAACGTTCCCAACACTGTGTATAATACAGTCATATGAAAAAGTTTGGGAACCCCTCTCAGCCAGCATTATAATTGACTCTGCTTTCACAAAAAAAAAAAAGATAAAAGTGGTATGTCTTTAATTTACCAGGAACAACTAAGTACTGGGATGTTTTCCAAACAAAGATTTTTTGAAAAGCAGTATTTGGTAGTATGAAATAAAATAAAATAAAATATAGGAACCCTTGTGGTTTTGTTGATTTTAATGCCTGCAAATTAAAATCAAAAAATGCATGTAAAACTGATGACTTTAAACACAAAGTTGGTTGGATTATGTTGTTAAGCCTTGAACCTCATAGAAATGTCTGTTTAATCATGAGAAAATGTATTTTAGGTGCCTAAATGCAAGTTGCACTTCTCTTTGACTCTTTGCTGAAGTGAGACAGAATGGGATCATCAAAACAGCTCCCAAAAGATCTGAAAAACAAAGATTGTTCATTGTCATGGTTTAGGGGAAGGCTGCAAGAAGCTTTCCCAAAGGTTTCAATTGTCAATTTCGACTGTAGGGAACGTTGTCATGAAATGGAAGGACACAGGCACAGTGGCAGTTAAACCCAGGCATGGCAGACCAAGAAAAAAACAGGAGCGGCATAGGTGGAGGATTGTGAGAATGGTTGCACACAACCCACAGATCACCTCCAAAGACCTGAAAGAACATCTGGCTGCAGATTGTGTATCTGTACATCGTTCAACAATTCAGCGCAATTTGCACCAAACCATCTGTATGGCCGGGTGATGAGAAGGAAGCCCTTTCTGCGCCCATGCCACAGATACAGTTGCATTGAGTATGCAAAAGCTCATTTAGACAAGCCAGATTCATATTGGAAGAAAATGCTTTGGACTGATGAGACAAAAATTAAGTTATTTGGTCTTATAGTCGATAGTTGGATGATTTCAACCCAGTTTCAACAGATTATTCAGGATAATGTTCAAGCATCAGTAACAAAGTTGAAGTTGCGCAGGGGTTGGATATTTCAACAAGACAATGACCCTTAACACAGTTCAAATTCCTGCAGAGGGAAAAGTACAATGTTCTAATATGGCCGTTGCAGTCCAATGACTTGAATATCACCGAAAATCTATGGGATGATTTGAAGCGGGCTTTCCATGCTCGGCAGCCATCACATTTAACTGAACTGGATCGCTTTAGTATGTAAGAATGTTCAAAATACCTACATCCAGGATCCAGACACTCATCACAGGCTACCGAAGGCATCTAGAGGCTGTTATTTTTGCAAAAGGAGGCTCAACTAAGTACTGATGTCATTTTTCTTTTGGGGTGCCCAAATTTATGCACCAGTCAAATTTTGTTATGATGCCTATTGCATATTTTCTATTATTCCAATAAACAAAATGACACTGCTGAATTGCTTCTGTTTCCCTAAGGTATGTCATATATGAAAAGGAATTTGCTTCTTTAATAATAATAATAATGCATTTATTTTATATGGCGCCTTTCAAGGCACTCAAGGTCGCCTAACAAGCATAAAACAAGGCAAAAACACAATTAAAACAAGTTTAAAAAGCACAGAGCTTGCAGCAGATTTGAAATCCCAGCTAATGATGAACAAAAATCCCCAAAATTAGAAGGGGGTCCCAAACTTTTTCATATGACTGTATATGCTGCTGATCTGTTCAAATTCAAATATTAAGGTGGTCATCACCAGAGAACGTGCCTGTGTAAATCACCCTACAGGAAAATAATGGCTTATTGGTTTTCTGTAGAAAAAGAGGTTCATATTCCTAAATTGAGTAATCATTGACAGAAAATAACTTGTCAACTCTACCTGATAATTGATTTATCTTCTAGGCCTTTTAGTCTCCTTTGGTTGCCACTTCACCAATGAGAGGATTTGTTGGTTTCCTCTTTTTTTATTTCATTGCAAAAAAGATCTTTTGAAAAAAATACAAGAACAAAATACAAAAACATAAGGCGATGTCACATGTGGTGTGGCTTGGTCTATTCCGCTGCACCCTAACGGTGTATGCCGCTCACTACATGGCATGCGGTTCAGTTCAATAGTCTCAACACTACACCCCATGGTCTCAACACTACACCCCCCCCCCCACACCACCCCCCTTTTCGGGTCTTAGTTGCTGCAGGTGGAAACGGGGCTTTATCCAGTCGAAAAGCCTTTGCCCTAAGATGGCATGGCATACCACAGGTCGATAAGGGATCTCGGCATCATTCGAAAAATGGACCACTTGAGAATGTCAAAAAGGCCTCGTAACACAGACTCATACTATATAAATGTGATATCTTGGAAACAGGGTTGCATAATACCTTGTCACAACCATGTGGTGCATTTGTGTGAATTTTTCCCTTCTGGCTCATTCTGTGAATTTTATTTTGTTCACTGTCTCCACCTAAACCCACAGCTGGTTGCAGGCCTGTTCATGCCTCAACTCTGCAGGTTGTCAAAAGGCATTATGGGTAACAAAACACAAATGATAACACTTTGAATAATGAACCGCCTGTATACTAAGCATCACAAACTGACTATATCTGGACAGAACAGTGTCACAATGGTTTGTTCTTTAACACTTTATCAGTCAGTGAAGCAGCTTGTTGTTTAAGGCTTTTAATAGATATTGTTTCCACTTAAGTGGCTTAAATGCACCTATAGTATCTGACGTTTTAGTAGCCATTTACAAAAACAACTACAAAAAAAGCCTCCAGCTGTGATTATGGCTGTTTAGAGCAACATTTCATAAAGGGATCACATGGGTCTAAAAACATGTTGTAATCATTGTGACTGGCCGTGAAAGAAAAAGTTGCATTTCTTTTCTTTTTCCTTTCAAATAATCCACTTGCAATCTGTGTGGAACAGTTCAGCACTCCTTAAAACATGCTGATAATGCATTTCTAAGACATGTACATAGTATTTTTTGATTTATTAAATTAAAAAAGCCTGTATCCAAAATCTGTTGAGTAAAAACTTTAGAAACTAATATGTGGTAAAAATAAAATAGAGATTTTAACTCTGGCTTCATCCAACATCTAGATTGTCTGCTGGAAAAAATACCCAAATGCACGCATAATTGTTTACATATTGCCATATTTGCATATTTATTAAAAGATTAAAGAAAAAAATGTAATACAAAAAAATAATTGTTTAAATGTGAGTAATCAACTGGCAAAGTTTCATGATTATATCTATAAGTCTTGCCTTAAATTGTGTACTACACAAAATATCTTTTATCTTTACAACTGGGTGAGGAATAGACAGAATGTAATTTAAAATCTTCCAAATACAATCATCATAATTCAAGCATAAATCTTTTCCATTGGCTACTACTTGTTTCCCAAATATGTTCTTCCTGTCAGGGTCTCAGGAAAATGACAGACAAGAACCAAATGCAAGACACATGAACTTGTTTCAGGATCAAAACACTTTTAATTGGATGCCAAACCAGGTAACAAATGATGCAGTAACAATACCGGAAGGAGCAGGCAAGGGGGAAGTCCAAAGTCCAAATGCAGAGCAAAACACAAACAGGCAGGCAAGATCAATATGCAGGATACTGTCCGAAGCTGGAGAGCTTGGTAAGGACGCTATGATAGGACATCTAACAATCTGGCAATGACTGAGGGAATGGGGTGGAATAAAAACTGAGGTGATTGATAATAGACAGGTGAGTGTGGCAGGCCAGGTGAATGTAATTTAACAGAGTGCAGAGCATAGGTGCCGGGTCTGAAGTGACATGAGTTGAAATAAACTAGGAAACAGACATTATGAAAACAAACTATATACTGCTAAGTCGTGACACTTCCACATTGTTTGATGATGTACAATGAACCAGGGGCCTCATTTATCAACGTGCTAGCACAAAGAGTGCGTACGTGGCTCACTAAGCAACATTTGCGAATTATCAAAAGTATACTTTACGAAGAGTGCGGTTTCCACGCACAATATAACCCATGCGTACGGACAAAAAGTGGAAAGGAAACTGGCGACCCCAGTCGCAATGTATAAGTGCGAAACAATTGTTTTGTGTAAAATTAATCAGAATAGGCCTATTATAAGCCATGTAGTCTGATCAAATAGGGAGTTCCTTGGCAAACGGATGAAGCCATTCTTACAACTAATGAACTAAATGCCTCCACGGATTTTTCCATGGAGTGATACCAACAAAAACAAAACGATAGATCTTAATAGTCTACAAACGGAGATATATGAGTGCAAATAAAACAAAACAGCAACGTTCGAAAAGCTCTGCAGTTATTAAAGAATAACTATCTAGCATGTTGTGAATTAATTCTGATATTTGAGGTGGAGATACAGCCTATTACTTTACACTGACGCTGTTCTCGATGCCTGAGTCAGGCAGACAGGAGTGCAAACCTTTTCATAACACAATGATAAGCTAACTGTACATCACATAGGCTACTGTGATTTTTCACGGCTTTAGTCCGTTTTAATGTGTTTTCTTGTGTTTAAGCACGTCGCATTGTGTTTGAAAGGACTGTGAAGTTTATAAATTAACCTCCGCGCCCGCCACTGCCACGGGATGAATTCTCCGAATTGTATCTCATGGGGGGTCTCAGTGCCCCCCGCTCGTGGCACAACACTGTTGTGTGAGGATATGCACTATTTTGCGTCCACTTTTATGCGATCACTTCTTTTATTCGGCCACAGCGTTCACAGAGATCGCCACAGCTGCACTCTGACGCCTTTACGCTCACGACATGCTACCAAATTTTCCTGGTCCCACTACTCCAAGGGTACTTCGGGTGACGCAGTGATCCACACCGTGTGGAGTCTATTTTCCATTCCTTTCAGTCGGGCATTGCACTACCGCCTTCATGCACTCAGTAATGTATTAATTCGGCGTGTCGATGACTAGTATGGGTAAATATGGGCGGTACGTGAAACCCTCAAAGGCTGCGCCACATTTAGAGTTAAATTGTGATTTATAAAGGGAAACAGGCGTAGACGTGATGCGCACTGCTTCAAAATCGAAAATATCTTCGCATCGCACTGCCTAAATCCACGAAAGCAACTTTCTAACGCAAATCCTACGCAATTTGATAAATGAGGCCCAGAGCTGATACTGAATAGAGTTGAATCTGTTCTTATCTACGTGGGTTTAGTCCAGGGGGGGACATGTAAAATCCTCTACTCCAAGGTGTAAACTACTGACACCCTGCCATTTGCTGTGTAATACTGGCCTACGCCAGCTGTCAGCTCCCAGTTCTGGGTCTTAAAGCAAACGGCTCATGTGTTTCATGGAATCAAGTAAAACATGGAGAGAACCCCTCCATGGTGGGTACCATGAGGGTACCCACTCTGTGGTGGGTATAGGAACTCCCTTTATTTATTTGTTTACATCATGTTGAAATGAGGATTTGTCTTAAAAAAAGCCAAACTAGGACATTTCACTGCCAAACTAGGGCATTTCCCAGTGCGTCTATATGAGCTGTTTAATATCTCAAATAGTTCTAGAAGTATTTCAACACATTGCATTATTCTGAAAGGTTTCCATGGCTGCTTCCACACTCCAGAGGGAGTTGGTATAGAGAAGCTCCATTGTAGATGTGGATTTCGTCAAGATGCAGGCCACTTCACACAAGGTGAATGTTTCATGTTCTTTCTTCTTCTTGTTCCCTGGAGTCTTTTCTTCTCAGTGTCTCCTGCTTTACCATCCGTCTTGATCTCCCTCTGCACAGGTTGGCCTTTTCCCTGGTGTCTGTCGTCTCTCTGTCTGTCCTGACCTCTTCACCCCGCACACATCTCACTTTCCCTCTGTCCTTTTTCTCTCACTCTTCACTTCTTTTTCTTTGTTATTCTTCAGGCGTTGTCCCAGTTTTGTAGTTGTTAGAGTTGTTTAGAGGAGGATCCTGTGGGACACACAGACACACACGCACGCACGCACGCACGCACGCACGCACGCACGCACACACACAAAGCAGAGGAAACAGAAGGCAGGAATAGGCATGGCCCTTCTTGTCTATTGGTCTCCCTTGAGGGCCTATGTCACCTCCACTCACAGCTAAACTTCTCCCAGCTTCTCATGTGTTTGTGTTTGTGTGAGCACTTGCATACCAATCTTACAGTCGACTTTTTAAGCATTGTAACAGGGGACCGCCAAGCCAACAGAACAGTGGACATTTTTCAAAACAAGGAGAAATAGACGTTTGAGTTGTTCTTTGCATGTTGATATGTGTGTATGACATGTGCTTGTGTCAAAGCTTGGCTGTGTTGCTGGGCAGGTGGTGGTGGTGCCATTTGGACCATGTGTTGATTCTGAATCAAACATGTGGTGTTTTGTCACTTGTCACTGAGATAACCCAGTTTCCATCATATGACCTAGGTATGGAACTCCAGTAATGTGATCACAGGGAGAAGCTGAAAGCCTTGTGGTAGGGGAAATAAAGGGTTTTAATTGTACACCCCCAGTCTGGCCAGATGTTTTAGCCTACCGGTCTGCAATACCTATTATGTTAAAAAGCAAGTTGCCAACAACTTGTCTTTTCATAAGGCGTGTTTAATGTTACTCAGTGGCTGCTGATCATAACTCCCGGCCAGATCTGTATATTCTCAATCATCACCCAATCATCTGTATACCAGGGGCTAACATGAGAACACCTGGATGGATCAGGCTAACTGCTAGAATATAAGACTAGCATAAACTATATGCTAGAGCCCATACAGTTTATCTCATCTGATATACAATTCCAGTAGCGTACCGTGGGGTTTCAGTCAGGGCCTTCAGTAGCGAACTCCGACCAACCCCCGCCCCCCTCCTCCTCCTCCCCAAACACTGAGAAACGCACACGTCAGGTGCCGATACAACCAACACAGCCACATACAAAATATAGGCTAAAATCACAGATTACACTAATGCATATGCATAACATGAAGAGCTTGACAGTTTATCTTCAACAACCACAGAGCAGCGCACTGCGCACACCACTGTTGTTTATCCCACACCAGATAGACTACTGCACCATCACCATCAGATATTTCATGTCACTCGACAACTGTTTGCAAACGCATAACACGACACAACACAAGCATTCAGTTATTGTAATAGGGTTCACTGGATGCTTGCGCAACTTCAACGGATTCAATTTAGTATAGCGACAATATTACCAGTGCGCCGCATTCACTTCAATAACAAAAATGAAACATGCAAGAAGGGTCTTTTATGCCAAATATTTTACAACAGCCAATCCAACCAGCATATTAAGAAGAAGTGTAGTTGAGAGTTGGTTCCCATATCATGCTTAGAAAGCGGCATCAATGATGAAAAACAGCATCACCTACTGCCCAAGTCCCAGCAATATAGGCTACTACAAGAACCATAACAAACAAACAAAATGGTTTTAAAACCCCATAAAAAACGTTATCTTTTCACAGATAGACACAGCCAAAAGTAACACTCACCCATCAATTGTAGAGGAAATCCATCCTCGGATCCTATAAGCCATTAAGGCTGTTAAAATCCCTGATGTGCCATGTTCCTTCACAGGTTTAAAAAGCAGACACGGCCAGCAACATACCGGTAACTTGTTCCGCTCGGTGCTAGCTGTTAGCCAGTCATAGCTTCGTAGTTACAGTCAGTGAAGCGCCGCAAAAAAACGTTGTCAGCCCATCCAGCTTATGTGTAGCTTATTCCTGTCGAAACTATATCTAAACTATGTTAAACGATCACCTAAATAAATGATTAATTAAATAGCCACGCTAGATCGGCAGCGGGAGCAGTAGGTTGTGTGAAAGATGGCCATAGTAGTTCACTCACATCATCACAATGCTAATAGTGCGCGCGCCGAAGTTTCAAACTTCGCTGATGACATCACGGGGGGCAAGCGGCTGAGATATCGCTGGGCCTTGGGGGCGGGCTGTCACTACACATCAGAATCTGATTGGCTGATGAGACACGTCAGTCAGCGTTATTATCCAATAGGAGACGGCAGCTTCAATGAAAGGCCAGCAATACTTCTAGTGCAGGCCCCGCTGCTCCACATAGCTGTGATGCGTTTAGATGAGATATGCCTGGGAAATCCAGCTCAGCCTCATAAAAAATAACTATATTGCAAAAAAAAAAATATTATTTTTGTAATGTACTGACATTTTTTATTAAATTCAGACACATTTAAACACAAATTAATATAATTTTAAACAACAAAAAAAAATATATTATTTGGATTTTGATAGGGCCAGCAGAGAAGGCCCTGCTGGCCCTGACGGCCCACCACTGTACAATTCTGACTGCTATTGATCAAGTATAAGAAACAGTGCTTTTTTGAATATTTGTCCTGGAAGAATTCGTGCTAGAAGGTCATATTATCATTCAAATCAAATGTATTCATCCTCCTGAGGGCATGGGTGTTCTCTTCATGGCAATTTGCCTTGTAGAATGTAAAATAATGTGTTCACACTTTGGCAGAGTGAGTGGATTGTGAATATGCATACCACATGGTGTAGTGATCTGATCAGTGAAATGGCATAGCATACAGGGCTACACTAAACTGCAACAGAATGCACCTTATGCTGGGCTTACACTACACAACTTTTCAAGCGATTTGATAGTTGCAGACAATCTTCCAATGTCGGACTGAAATCACAGAAGTCGTGCTGAAGTTGTGGCGTGCACGTAATCTCAGTCGTTTGGTGTATGGTGGTCTTCTGACCCGATTTCAGCCAGTCTTCTTCCTGTCTTGACGTTCCGACATTATCAAACATGTTTGATATTATCGCTAGTCTTAAGGGGTTGGCTCAAGCGAAATGACGTAAACACTGTCACACTCTAGCATGCACCAAGCTCGACACAGGAAGAGCGGCATTAGTCGCGACCTGTGTCCGCCTGTGCCGGCACTTATTTCGGACACTTTTTCCTTGAAGCCTCGGCTGGAGAACCAGGCTGACAGTCGCGCAACCTTAACACTTTACCGTCAAATACAGGGTTAGGAGTTAAAGTTATTGGGGGACGAGATCATCAAATAAAGATGGTCAAATAACTAAAGGAAGTCCCCCGCTCGGAATATTGAATTAACTTTTTTTAAATTAAATAATCACAATCGCGTTTGCGACAATATTAAACGCGTTTGCGTTTAATATTAATCTCAAAAGGAATCTAGTTGTAGTTTTGCAATATGAGACCCCCTGTCTTTTCAAAATCTCACTCTGTGACTGAAAACTAATGACTAGTTGTCTTCAGGGGTGAGTTGATTGTCTTCAGATGTAAGAGGCTTTCAGTCTTCAGTCTTTTCAAAGTATTTTAAAAGTCCTCTAGTGTAAGCCCAGCATTAGTTGTAGCCTGGAAATCCAGACCCATATCCAGAACGATAGAGGGTCTGGCCACGATCAATAGTAATTCCCAACTCAAGGGGCGGCTCCTACGCATGCATTTCAAATGCCACTGCATGCAATTCGATAGCACTACAACCAAACAGAGCAATGAACAAGGTGACATATTAAGCCCTGTTAGTTTAGTGCAGAGGTGGGACCAAGTCATTAGGCTCGTTCGACCTGTCGCCGTCTTGCTAAGACCTGCGCAATTATGACGCTCGTCTTGCTGAGCGCACTGCATTATGGTTAGACTTTTTGTCCCACTTGCACACGCGGCTGGCTGCGGCTCGGCTGCTTGAGACTTTGAAGTCCCGCGGTATCAAGAAGGACACAGACACTGGAGCAGGTCGCTGCAGTTGCTCCCCACGGGCTGCGGGAGCGAAATGTTTGATGGGAAACGTCTTGCTGACAGGCGGAGCTGAGCGCTAATTGGGAGTTTAAACCCCGTGCCTTTGATGCGTTTCCCCAATTGGTTACGCAAAAGTCTGACATCACCGCTCAAAATTAAATTACGATCCATTCTTTTTGATTTTACTTTATGTTTAATCATTAGGCCTGCACTGCAGTGAATGCATTTAAGCAGAAATATATTTAATCAGAGTTAAACCTCCACTGATCTGAACCCTTGACAGAGAAATAATTTGGAAAGCAATAATTAGCATGCAGGTTTAACTCTCCTGTATAGATTTATTAAGTGAACACAAACTTGAGTCACATTCGTGGTGAAGTGATATCTTTATGCCATTAAGATTAAATCATAGCCTTATTTTCAGTAATCTAAATGGTCTGGGAATTGTATGTTACATGTTACACATAATAATAAAGTTCATCATATCCATCTCAACAATAATAATAAAGGATCTTTTAATAGACCTTTAACTGTCTTTAGGCCGATCATATTCGTTATGTGAAGGGAGAAATACCGAACCTCCTTTATTTGGATTTGTAAATTATTTCTCATCACTTAAAAGTAGGTTTTCTAGTAAAATAACAAGAAAGATAAAGATGTGTGGGGAATGGGGATATATCTCGTTTCTTGTTTTGAAAATGTCCCTCGCTTTTGAAGTGTTTACTCCTCTTTGTTTTTTGTTCTGCTTCTAATCGGTTGTAGCATGTGTAGCTCTTCTACGAATATGTTTCTAATAGGCCTTCAAAATAATACTAGAAAACGAACTGCATCCGCAACGAGGACGCTACTTCCGACGGTCGAGCCGACTCGGAGCTGTCCGGCTTCAGTCAGGCATTTTCGTCACTCCCCTGACTGCACTTGGCTACTCTCGTCTACTTTCCAGACGAGCTGAAAGTGAGGTCGAACGAGCCTATTGTTTAGCAAGTCACATGTCAGTCTCAAGTCTTTGCCCTCAAGTCCCGAGTCAAGACAGGCAAGTCCCGAGTCAAGTCCCAAGTCAATGCTGACAAGTCTCAAGTCAAGTCCCAAGTCCTGCAGTTTGAGCTTCAAGTCATTTCGAGTCCTTTTAACCAAAAAGTAATAATTTACCCACATCATGTACGCTTTTAAAATCTATATTTATTTATTAAAACAAGTGCAACTGAAATTGTGGAAAAAAATTGTACGGACATTGCACTTCCCAATTGCACTATTTATTTATTTAACCTTTATTTAACCAGGCAAAATTGCATGAGGTCAAATTTACCAGTGATTTTTTAGCATTTAACTCATATTTTGCAATAATATTCTTCATTTTAAACCACTCCTTTACAGAATAAACACATTTATTAATTTGTTTTATGTTGACCACCTCGTAGTTTTTATACCCGAACAAAACTATCTTTGGTACATGTATTTAAAAGGCCCCAAAGTTTATAGGTTACAGTGTTGTTATTTCTTATAGTGTGTTAAGATGTGTTTTGTTCAGTGTGGATGACATTATAGCTGTCAGTTGGTTAGTGGCCGTGACGTCAGTCGGCCGGAGAGTCTGTTTAATAAGTTTCCATTGCTTTCTATCTGGTCAGGTGTGTGAGGGCAATGTAGTTGCATGTGATATTACAGTGTTTATGATGTTTATTGAACGACCCGTTGTGTGAGGATCAAATGTCCTACGCTGTGAAGTTACAGTTTATGGATGTTATTAACCCGCGATTTAGTCAAAAGCTGTCTATGCCTTACGAGAGGAAATAAAGTTGATATCATTTTCCCCGTCTCATAGTCTGCTGTGCCTGTGAAAGAAGGAAATAAAGTGTGATAAATCCATACCACATCCTCTCTAGAAACCATGTTATAGTCGACGATGAAGTGAACAGTGTAAGCGATCAGAGCGGTACGTACATCCACCAGTTTCCTCCCCTACACTAGGCTACATGATGAAAGATACAGAGCGGCAGGCCTACTTAAAAATATACTTTTCAATCTTTGTGTTTTGGGGAAAGTAGCAAGTCCAAGTCAAGTCAAAAGGCTCAAGTCCAAGTCAAGTCACGAGTCATTGATGTTAAAGTCCAAGTCAAGTTGCAAGTCTCTTTACATTTAGTCAAGTCGAGTCTCAAGTCATCAAATTCATGACTCGAGTCTGACTCGAGTCCAAGTCATGTGACTCGAGTCCATACCTCTGGTTTGCTGTAAAATTAAACTTTTGCCGTGGTCGGTCGGCAAAACAGAACATTCCTCTTACTTGCTAGTGAAAGATTTGAGTGCCGTCTTCCAAATCGTAAAGGGTCGAAAGCAGTCTCAAACTCAAACACCATATCCGCAGCCATCTTTGATGTTGACTATCACGGCTTCGATGTGACGCACAGCACTGTCGTCATCTGGTTAAGTCCGCCCCAGAGCACCTTACACCCATATCAGGTAGAACCAATTGA
Source organism: Ammodytes dubius (assembly GCA_026122265.1). NCBI lineage: Eukaryota > Metazoa > Chordata > Actinopteri > Uranoscopiformes > Ammodytidae > Ammodytes > Ammodytes dubius. The sequence goes on from CM047510.1 coordinate 2,760,059, forward strand.
AACGTAGCTCAGGATCTCTTGACATATTTAAAGAGCTTCAATGGAGAGTGTCCAGACCAACAGGCGCAGCAAATTTAATTTGCCAGAGCCTAGTGGCAGGTCTGGATTTCCAGGGTACCTTATGCTGGGCTTACACTACACGACTTTTCACGCGATTTGACAGTCGCAGACAATCTTCCAATGTCGGACTGAAATCACAGAAGTCGTGCTGAAGTTGTGGCGCGCGCCCGTAATCTTAGTCGTTTGGTGTAAGGTGGTCATCCGACCCGATTTCAGCCAGTCTTCTTGACGTCTTGACGTTCCGACATTATCAAACATGTTTGATATTATCGCTAGTCTTAAGGGGTTGGCTCAAGCGAAATGACGTAAACACTGTCACACTCTCGCATGCACCAAGCACAGCGCAGGAGGAGCGGCATTAGTCGCAACCTGTGTCCGCCTGTGCAGGCACTTATTTCGGAACCTTTTTCCTAGCAGCCTCGGCTGGAGAACCAGGCTGACAGTCGCGCAACCTTAACACTTTACTGTCAAATACAGGGTTAGGAGTTAAAGTTATTGTTTATTGTTTGTTTATTGTTTATTGGGGGATGAGATCAGCAAATAAAGATGGTCAAATAACTAAAGGAAGTCCCCCGCTCGGAATATTGAATTATCATTTTTTAATTAGATAATCACTATCGCGTTTGCAGAAATAATATTAATCTCAAAAGGAATCTAGTTGTAGTCTTGCAATATGAGACCCCCTGTCTTTTCAAAATCTCACTGTGACTGAAAACTAATGACTAGTTGTCTTCAGGTGTGACTTGATTGTCTTTAGATGTAAGAGGATTTCAGTCTTCAGTCTTTTCAAAGTCTTTTCAAAGTCCTCTAGTGTAAGCCCAGCATTAGTTGTGTTTTCCAGCCTCAATGTCAGTCAGTAATATATCATGTGAAGAAAGCATGTTTGACCGTCTCACTTGGACTGGTACCTCCTGGCTGCTGTACATCGTCAGGTGGTCTAGCCAGAATGGAAGAGGAAAAATGTTCGAGTTATTTATGTTGCCCTCTATGACCCAAATGCCTTACTAGGATTAATAACATTGATATTGCATGTACCTGAACTTATGGAAGCAAAATAGCCTAACATCTAAAAAATTGACCAGTGGATGAAAAAAAACAATGTTTCATCTGCTGTGTCGCCTTAAAGAACTTCCTAACCAGGGGCCTGTTTCAGGTAGCTGGTTTTGAGGCAACCCGGAGTTTGTTCGCTCTGAGTTGGTGGAAACTCTGGGTTTTCCGTTTCAGGTAGCAGGTTCAATGCAACCGAGAGTCAGTTACTGCGGCAACATACGCCGTGGGTCTAACCTGCTGGATAGGTGGTTAGACCTACCCTGAGTTTGTTTTCACTTTACGCTGCAGCTCCGACTGAAGAAGGAGTGTCACTGTCACACGCGTCCCTGTACAGTTTGAAGCAAAATCACTCCACAGAAATCTCCATCGGGATGTTTTTATCATTTCCTGATGATTTTACGTTTGACCGATCATTTATCTGATCAGTAGCCTTGTTCTCAGCCCTCGGTCCGTTCATATAGGCGGCCACCTTACACATCGTGACATGCTCTACATTCAGATTAATAAACATATTTGTATTGTATGCTTTTTAACGTCTGTGCCACTGAACAGATTTATGTCAGGTGGATTCATGTAACGCTGCGGCTGCACGCGATTGTTACTGTTCACTTGTGCGATCCTAAAGTCACAGACGAGCCCTTTTATATTCATATTATAGCCTAATATGAATATAAAAATTATATAAATAATTATATAATAATTTAAACTGTGATCACTTGAGGAAAATGGATCTGATAATAAATCAATCAGGCTCTTCAATGGAAACTGTCACCTTATGTGTCAGACGTTAATGTCTTTCACTCCCCATTTAAAAGAAGCGACAGTCTGTTTACTGCACAGTGGGCTATTAGGCTATAGCTTCCCAACATATTATACAGCAAATATAAAACACTGTCAGAAATGCTGTGCCGCGCCAGCTTTATTACTTTACTGCTGATATGCGTAACTTTTTAAAATAGACTATGGCTTCTCATACGGAAGCGAAATGATTGCTCTGTTTTTTTCTGAATTGCCGAGGAGATTAGATCAGAGTTATGTGACAATATACCCGTTAATTCTTCTCCATAGGCTACCATAAACTCATTCGTTAATATTTCTAACTCCAGTGGGAGGAGCGGAGAAGTTTTTTTTTCTTTTTTTGAGAAGTGGAGAAGTGGGAGGATCATGCATTTGTTTCTTCTGTTTCCATGGTGAATCATGTTATCAGCGATCCATTGACGATGGCTTTTATGCACACGCTCCACCCAGAGTGAACACGCTCAGAGTTGATTAACCCAACGCTGATCCACTGTTCTGTAACCGAAAACCCAGAGTTGCTTATCAACCCTGCGCTCTGAGTTAACCAACTCAGAGCGTATGATTAAACCCAGAGTATGTAAAACCAGCTACCTGAAACAGGCCCCAGGCCCATGGCTATTGTGCAGACAGCACTAAGGTTCCAGTAGCTCTACACACAAACATCTAACTCCAACCAGCCTTTAGAAAGTTGGGTCCTTTGCTTTGATACCATCAAATCAGTTGTATTTGTATAGCCCAATATCACAAATAGACATTTGCCTCAGAAGGCTTTACATAACATACATTATGACCATGAGGTCATCTTTCAGAAAGACCAAAGTTAGTTTAAAACTCCCAACAATAAAGAATAAATAAAGAACAGAGAGCAGAACCAGGCAACTAGCAACACACGTGTCAACATGATTGATTTACTATCAAACTCTTAAGGCACGCCACAAATTGTGGAAAATGAGATAACACTTTATTTAGTTTTTATGCTTCTAACACAGACATAGACACAAAAGTTATGCGCTTAAGTATCCCCTGAAGGAAATGACTGTACGTCCAACATAAATTATACAACACACAGCATGCACAACACCCCTCACAGTGATATGCATGTAGTCCGATCAGGTCCAGCGCTTTTTGAATGAAAGTTGTTTGCTGTCTAGTCAGGGAAATAAGAAACAAGAATAAGGAGAGTATGACCTTGGGTGGTTGTATAAACTGTTTTCCCAACCTTTTGTTTTTCCAAATAGTCACACACACACCTTTTGTTTTTCCAAATAGTCACACGCACACACACACACACACACACACACACACACACACACACACACACACACACACACACACACACACACACACACACACACACACACACACACACACACACACACACACACACACACACACACACACACACACACACACACACCCATCAGCATCCACCCACGTCAACTCCAACCTGCAAACACACAAACAGGCACGCATGCAACTACGCTCAAGGTGACAGCATTGATAGCTGCTCATACATATTCATGACACTGGCATTACAATAAATAAATAAGCTGCTTATTTTGTTTTCTCTTTCCTGAATATTAAATGAAGGACATTTGAACCTTCAGCACACACGCCAAAACAAGCCATTGTTGTGCCACAAATTACAGCAGACGCAACCGCATAAAGAGGCAGGGATACATATGTCACAACGTTGGCCCATTTCTAAGATTCATCCCACCCACAGAAAAAACAATCTTTCAGTTTCCCCGCTCCCTCTTTTTCTTTGGCGTTCGGTGGCTGTAGCGGGGACACATTTTGTCTCATGCATATTTCAGACGCAACACATTGTGAACAACGCAGATAGACACGGCGTGGTGAAAAAGAAACAGCTTTCACCATAGTTTCCATTTCACTCCTAGTCATTATTTATGGGGACTCTTTTCAACAAACGTCCGCCACAGCTATGTAATGCATGGAGCCGTTTGCTTCAATAATGATGGAAAGGCACAGCTGTAAACTAGCGCTAGACAATAACGTTATAGCCTGTGCACATAAACAGCAGGGGGAAAAGGAAATGAGAGTCATTGAATGAATTATAATCGTGTTTTTCTCTTGTTCCACATTCTAGTTTTTTCCCGTTATAATAGTGAGTATAATGAAATGGTATCTGTTTCGTGCAGCATGCATGTTGCCAGCAATGTGCTTAGTTGTTAGAAAAAGGTGCATTTTGAATTGAGATGAAAGGGAAAAGGCAGCTGAGTAAAGCAGTAAAGAGTTGTTAATACATTGCAGACATAAATGGCTGATAATGTGTACAAATAAATATAGTCAAAGTAAATGTTCATGTTCTGCTGCTTTGACTGTAACACCCAAAGGTATTTGCTATTTGACGTGGTTTAACCATGCAACTGCAAAAGAACCCTAATCAAAGAAAAATAATGTAACATTTTTAGAAGAGTAATCAAAGTTATTTACATATAAAGCCTTAATAGAAGGTTATTCCTTTAAGTATTGTTCAAATCTCATTCTAGTATTGCCCCCACAATGTGTTAAAAAGCTGATATAAAGGAAACAAAAACAGTGAGCTTTAAAACAAGAATGAAATAACATATTTTAAATGAAGAGTTAAAGAATCTACACAGTAGACTTACTAATGATTCCTGTTTTCTTTGATGTAATGAATTATTCTTTCATACAATTGAAATATTGTCAAGCATCGTATCAGAATGTAATATAATTATGAGAATGCATTGTTATTCATATACAGCTCTGGATGAAAATGATGAGACCACTCCAAATGTTCAGTATCTCTTGTTTCACTATTTATAGGCCTATGTTTGAGTAGAATGATCATTTTGGTTTTATTCTATAAACTATACTGACAACATTTCTACAAAATTCCCCCCAAACATATTGTCATTAAGAGCATTTCCATTAAGGAATGTAGAGATTGAAGAAAAACCCAGACTGGTTTCTTATTTTTTTCCAGAGCTGCAAATAAGGGCTGTCAAACGATTACAATTTTTTATCAGATTAATCACAGGGTAGCTGGATTAATCATAATAAATCACGATTTATTGCCATTTGAAATATGCCTGAAAAAATTCTCATTTTCTTTTTGGTATATTGTTGTAGGAACAGAAAGGTGAATGACAGAAGATGGATATATACATTTAATATTTGTTTTTTTAATCATGGCAAATCCAAATGATGATGTTAATACTGAAAAATGTAATACAATTTAACTAAAACATACCACACACCATAATTCAATGTGGCTGTCTCTTTGCTATGCCTGTGAGCAAATATATAGAATGGCATTTATTTGGAATCAATGGATACAGCTATGTGTTTTCATGTGTGCATGACATTCAATTCAATCATTTCTGTTCAAGTTTTGCATTCCTGCATACAACTTGATTGCAGTCCTTGGGACGTCTGTGTGTGTGTGTGTGTGTGTGTGTGTGTGTGTGTGTGTGTGTGTGTGTTGTGTGTTTGCGGGCGTTTTAGGGGACTGTTCATTTGTGCCTGAAAGCCGACATTATGTTGATGTCCCGTATTCATCACACACATCTCTGAAAACTGCAGACCTTTGTGTGCTCCTGTGCTCTGAACAAATCAAACATGGTTGCTTCGGACAGCAACTGCCGACCGCGACACACACACACATGGCCACTAGCAGTTCTCTATCGTGTCAAGACTATCTCTCCACCCTACATATTCCATATGTACGGGGACTGACCCCCACGGGGGCCAGTCCCAGGGTTCTCAACTTTTGGAAATTGTTTAGAGTGAGACAGAAGCGGATTTCCGATGCGAGCGCGCGAAGCGCGCGAGCGAAATTTTATTGTGTGTTTATTTATTAATTTAAAGCATAATAATGGTTTTTAACACAAGTTCAGTTCAGTATAATTTATTTGTTTTAGTTAAAATATAGCCTATTGTAGTCATTTTATGATGAAAGTATAACTGGATTAATACCAAATGCCAGACTAGTGAGATGGGTGTTGGGCCTAAGGTAGTTGTTCGGGGTAGTTATTTCAGTAAAACTCTTAGTTCAGTTCAGCAAATATGGATACTGGATATTACTGATGCTCGCTGTTGTAGCTTCGAGTGGCAGATTTTGAGGCCTTCAGGATAGGGGTTTTCTGGCTCCCACTTGAAGCACTGTGGCTCCACACCAGCCATTTTGACCATCATAATGGACGACAATGTTCCTTCTAGGGCTAGTCTGTTTCTGGTGCTGGTCTTGTTAAGACCAACCATGGAGAAGACTATTTCGGCGTCCGCATTTGAATGTGGGAGCACTAAAACCAACTTGGCCCCTCAACTAGTAGGTGAAAAATAGAAAAGCAAGTGCAAAACAAAAGCATGATCAGCTATGTCTTATGGTCTTCATAAGACCATAAGACATCCCACACATAGCCTACAGGAATAAGCTTTCAAAGTGTAAATTATATACTGTTCATAAAAAAGTAGCTTTCCACCCTGTATCTGTTGCAATGGGCCCCTCCATCATATAACATGGGTCTGCAGACCAATCTTCTGAAATGTTTTTACAGTTACAGAGTTTAAGAGTCTGGGCCTATTATCTCATAATCCATCTATGAACCAACTAGTTTCCACAATCTTTTTTTATTTTTGCGGGGAGCATGCACAAGCATTATTCATAGGAAAAAAAAAATGTGGGGGGCCCCACACAGGGTCTTGAAACGGGCCCCGAGATCGTTAAGACCGCCCCTGCACGCTTGTCGTGCCGCCTGACGAAACGCTGCATTAGTGGGCGCAACAAACTCCTCGGCCCGTGTGAAACGGCCTTAACTACTGAACGAAGGAAATCAAATGAGTTTTTCCCCAAAAAACAGGACAAATTGTGTCCCGGGAGAGATTTTTCTTTCCCCGGGACAGCTGGTGAAAAAAGAGAACAATTTCGGGAAAAATGGGACGGGTGGCAACACTAGGTGATGGTGGTGACGGCCAGGATTTATCGAAGCTATATATATATTAAAAAAATAGTTTGGCAGAGTTATAATTTGCGTGAGAAATGCAAGGTGTGGCGTGGAGCGTGTGAATTTTCTGAAATGCGTGTGTCTCACTCTCATTGCGTGAGGGTTGAGAACCCTGCAGTCCCCGTACATATGGAATATGTAGGCTGGAGAGATAGTCTCTCCACTCAGAGAACCTAGGTTACAACGTAACCAACCGGTCAAAACAAAAACACACTTCCAGAAATGAATCACCCTGCGTTAACGCGTTCATTTGACAGCCCTAAAAATACAGTATACGTATATATACTATATATGTAATGTTTTCATTTTACACCTCCAAATACAGAAGGAATTACGTTTTCCTGTAAATTAATAACGCAACTCAAAAGCAGAATTATGATTTCTGCACTTTAACGGATCGGCTCTTTTGATAAAGCTATTTTGGGAAGCAAGAGGAAATGTAGTTGAACATTCTCCTCTGTAGCTTTTAATTATTTAGCTAGACTACTCTGCATGCTAATGATTTTGAATTTGGTGTTGGGCCAGTTCATGTATAAGCCAAGTTTAGCATCATCTCATCTCAGCACTGAGGTAAACTTTATACGCTGCATAGACAGAAGGAAACAGCTAGCGATGTTCTCTCCGTGACACCATGACTAGGCCAAAGAGGTATTGGTTAGACTGTCTGAATATTTCATAAACATTTCAAGATTACTCCAAGAAACTCTTAAAGACTTGGACACGATGCAGCAACATGGAGCCTCATGTGAAGTGATGCAGTCAGGGAGAAAGAAATCCACTGGCTGTGTTTAACATGGATCACCCCCCGTACCTTTGTTACTTGCTGTTGTTTTAGGTCAGGACATGTGACTGCTGTGACAGAACTAGAGTAGCAGGTTAGCTCATAGCAGGGTAGCTCATATTGGCATCTTCAGAACCTGACTTTTTTTTGCACCAAATAATTGGTATGCAAATGTGTTTTTTTTAATGGAACCAGCCATCCTCCATGTTGGTCTGATATTTGTGTGATACATGGGAATCCTGCAGCCCCCTCTAACAAGCTATAGTCTAGTGCAGGGACTATGAAATGCGCTGTTAGTGGGCTGCCAAGTTACTTTAATTATGCTGTGATGTTAAATTGGGTATGGAGGAATAGAGCAGGCGGCACGCTGTAACGCTGGCCTCGAGCCCAGCTTCAATGTACCATAGCTACATACAAACTACCAGGGTTACCCAGCTCTTTACAGGGCTTGTTTCCAAATCCCTACTTTTTACAGCATGGTGACAGCAACGTTCAAAACAAATCTTAAAAAAAAAACTTACTGTAGCCTATGTGTTTCAGGTTTAGCCTTTTATAAGGTAGCTAAGCCATAGCAATGTGTGTGCACACATGTATGTATGTGTGTGTGTGTGTGTGTGTGTGTGTGTGTGTGTGTGTGTGTGTGTGTGTGTGTGGTGTGTGTGGTGTGTGTGTGGTGTGTGTTGTGTGTGCGCGTGCATGGAAGCTGGGCCAGATGGTGTGAAGGCTGGGTGCTCACACAGAGGTTAAGGTGTCACCTTGGCTTGGTAATGAGACAGGGAGTGGTGTGTGGTGGTCAAAAAAGAGAAAAGACCCAACGAGTAGTGAATGCACACTTTGCTTGGCTTAAATCGCTGTGCGAAAAGAGTTAAGTTAACACATTCGTCAAGGTCTTTTTTGTGAGGGAAAGTTGTTTTAACCCATTTGGCTTTCCAAGGCATTGTGTATTTTAAACAGCATTCTGTTGACATAGATCATGATCTTGCGGCAGCAGGAATCAAGAAAAGCCTTAAATTAGTCTGAAAATACTGTAAGTGTTTTTGTCCCCCCACTTTAAATTATAGCTGAATACTTGGCTTCTAGAGTTTTTATAAAGAACCTTCAAAATGACAATAGAACAATGGTTATACAATCTTTGGATGACTGTAAACATGCTATCAGCTTGACATCAGTTTGAATGAAAACCCCTGTGAGTTAACTAGCGAGCATCACTATACTGTATCTGCATTGAAAAGGCTATAAACCAAGTTATCTTTGGCTAATGTGTAAAGAAAAGTTTGTGCTTATTAAATTAATCTGTGAATATGTACACAGAAGCATGAGTGAAGCGTTGTAAGTGAAACGTCTATGTTCAGGATGTATACGCAGTCAAAGTGTAGGGGAACTGTTCAGTTGATTGCATATGAATAAGCTGTAATGCTGTCAAAATGTGCTTCATTAGTGTCATTGCCATATACTGTATATAAGCCTTTTGACTACAGATTAAGCTTTAGCAGCTTCCACTCTGGAACAGCACAGCTCCTCACATCTTACTCTCTGATGTTTTTCATTTTTAAGACTTCTGGTATTCAGTACTTAAGAATATCTTATTATGGAATGTATGAATATATATATCTTCCATATCCACTTCCACTCTTGTTTACTCACACATGAGCAGATGGAGAGACATTATCTCTGCCTCAAATGGCTAGCTGTGTCTCATCTGTAGTATTAATGTGTTGCACTAGCACAATACAGAAGAATGACAGAACGGCTTATTGCCACAACCAGAAGTAATGAGATGTAATTTGCTGTTGCACTATACTACATAAATCACTTGAAGCCCTGCAGCCATATTCAGTCCAAAAGGTACCCGGCAATGGACCAGCCTTGGCATTAAAGATGTCTGTCCCTCTCTCTATCGCTCTGTCTACACTATATTATCATACTTAGTTTGAACTCATTTAATTCAGATTTGGGTTTTTGGTTTCCAAACCCACATAAATATATACATATGTTGGCCTTAACCGCTCCGAAACAGCAACATACAAATGCTGGCCCATAGAGAGACTAAGATAGATCAATTCTAATTGCAAGAAAGTGAAATATCACCCTCTAGAAAGATGAGAATTAGGCAATTAATACCAGATTACACAATGTTTAAATACAAAATCAACAGATCTTTAATGTTTGCAAACATGAGTCAAGACAACAATACAGCAATGGGATTGTAATGAAATGTCTGGAGAATGCAGTCATTCTCCAGAAGTTATAACAAAATATATTAACGCACGAACATCAGCCTACGTAATAGATGTTCAGGGTTGGAATACTGAGACATAACAACATACGTTGGTGCGATCTAGTCTCCGGTACATCCTATCCTAGTAATAACAACCTGACTTTATCTTACACAAGACTAAGGTCAGAAATGTTTGGTCTATTGTATGAAGATTCACAATTTAGGACAATACAATATAGTATAAATATATTTCATATATTCACACAATATTCATTTCCATAACAGGAGATAGTCATATTATGGTCATTTGCATGTATCAGTTTCAAAAAGATAAAAGGACAATCACCACTATATTGGGAAAACATTTGACATTTGGATCACAACAACAACAACAACAAAAGAATACAAATCCCTGGCTGTATTTCAGATGAATGGTACAGTTGCGTTCATACAACATTCAAATCAAGCACAATTTGTCGACTGCTAACTCTGTCCACTGTGTTGGAGGTTAGTTCTGTGGATTCAAATAGAGAGTTGTCTGCAAGTGCTAGAATCATATTTTTATAGTTTATCATGAATGAACATGATATCTTCCATTTTGCAATAGTGCTGAAGTTTTCGAATATCATTTGGAGTGATTGCCTCAGTGTAGTAGACTATTGCACTTGTATTGCATCACTGCCCAACGATGGACACTTTGTGTTAATATACTTACTGAGATGATGATTGTATACATATATCAATCATATATATATTTATATATATATATATATATATATATATAATATATAATACAGTATTATACATCACATAACCATTATTCTTGCTATTAAGTCTCTTTGCTCACACAGTATTGCTACAGGTTTGCTCAAGTACTCTGTAGATACATCATCACTTTGCATGGTTGAAAGTTTCTGTACAAGGTATTTGCATTATTCCTTATTAAAGTCCTTCATAAAAGCACAAGCTGAAATGTACTAATGATCAAATTCTTACTTCTACTCATACTTCTAGGCATCTAACGTAAAGGGATGGTTCAGCTTGTTAAATATGATCTGTTACTCGCTAAGCTGCCCAGTTACTGCTCATTTTGGTCCTGTTGGAAAGATGTGAAAACCCTGTTTTTTCACAGACCCAAAGCGCTTTACATTGTTTTGTACACATCCACCCAATCACACTCACATTCATACACCGATAGCAGCAGCTACCACGCAGGGTGCAAGCTAACTATCGGGAGCAATTTAGGGTTCAGTGTCTTGCCCAGGGACACTTCTACATGAAGTGGAGAGACGGGGGATCGAACCACTCCAGTGGCCGAACACCTACACACTTCGCAACAGCCGCCCTTACTTACATCCATTTCCGAATAATTCATTTCAAATAGAACACTGATATACAAGGAATTATTTCTATTCAATTAATTTAAGACTGATTTGTGTGCATTCAAAGCTTGTAAACAAATATTAAAAATGTAATTCTTTGCTAAATGTGTTGTCATTCCTATGGGGCTCATCTGTTTCATTCACGAACAAATATACTGTACCTCTTTGCAGATGATGGATGTGAATGCTGCACACTGGTGTCATGTCAACATGTTGAGACATTGAAAGAATCCAGGATAAAAGATGGAGTTCATACATTGTGTACCCTTATTGTAAAGTGTTACCCAAATATTCTATATACTTTGCTTTATCTCTCTTTATCCCAATGACACCTGTCTGTCTGTCTGTCTTCATATACTTCTCTAGAGAAATGTATTAGGAAGTCGACATCATTAAGCACCTTGAATGGAGTGCTGTTAGCCTTTAATGTTTCATTTCATACCAAACGAGGGGAGGAGGAGGAAAGGGAGAATTGTAGAGGATCACAGGGGTGGATATGTTCGTAAATGTAACAGTTGTGTGTGTGTGTGTGTGTGTGGTGGGGGGGGGGGTGGGGTGGAGTCATCACAAACTAAATCCATGGCCCTTTCTCCCCAGGCGCAGCACCAGACAGATAGATCTGTCTGTGTGCATGTGTGGGCTTACATTTGTGTACATATAGTCATTATTATAAATCCAGTAATTAGCCTTACCAGTGCATTGAGTCAGTGGCTCTAATGGGACCCTTAAACCTACTGACGCTCAAATGTCTTATTGTGCAGCACTAGAAGTGTAGTGCAGCGTCATACAAACACACACTGTGCATTATTGGAGCTTCTGAGTGTGTATGTGGCTATTTGTATTACTGCCATTACAAGGAGACACCACAAGCTTTCTTGGACTGCTGTGTCGGACAACCTTGTTTTTGTGTGTGTGTGTGTGTGGTGTGTGCGCGCGTGAGTGCGCGTGTGTGTGTGTCAGCACACTGATACAAAAGACACCTCGGAGCTTAAGCTGTCAATAACTCATCACTTCTTTCATTAAGCATATTGGCAGCGGATCAAATAGGCGTGTGGTGTGTGTGTGTGTGTGTGTGTGTTTGTGTGTGTGTGTGTGTGTGTGTGTGTGTGTGTGTGTGTGTGTGTGTGTGTGTGTGTGTGTGTGTGTGTGTGTGTGTGTGTGTGTGTGTGTGTGTGTGTGTGTGTGTGTGTGTTGTGTGTGTGTGTGTTGTGTGTGTCCAGAGGGAGTATTGACATGGCTGCAGGAGATGGTGTATTAAGACCGAGGCCGGCACTAGCCAGGGGCAGGGATGTTCTCAGTCCACCCAATGCACGTCTTTGCCCACCCAATCAAAAGTGAAGAATTTAATTATGTTATTATATATATTACCAGTACCATTTCTGGCTTCTGATTTGGTGGGCACGGCAACAGCCCGCCTCCAAAGTCAGCCATCAGCTGCTTTTCTGTGGTCACTCGTCACATCCACAGAACGCAGTCTCTCCGTTGCAAAGGCAGTTACTCTGTGTCTTTTTTCACACGTTAACTTGTTCTTTCGGTTAGTAAATGCTGTACGCAAAAGCTCATTCATTTCCTACTTTATCCAAATCGACTCACACAACATGCTGTGTAATGTATCGCTTATTTAAGCCTGTAAACAAGTCTAGTGTTGTTTTCGCCTCTCACAATGCTGCTGCTGATTGTATATGGAGGACAGTTTTTAACATAATTGTGATTTTTTCCCCTTGCAATTGTCCTACTTTTGTAGGGAAATCTGTGACATATGTCCTATTCAACTAGCTCCCTACCCTTCAAGAAAAAGAACAAAGATGTTATGGTGAGCATATGATATTGCTGCGAACACACCACACTGGCCGTGCGGCGAGATTACATACAAAGTCAATATACTTTAACAGAATGTGAAGGCTACGCCATGTGAAAGCTCTACTGTTTGTAGTGATGGAGAGAGGTGGAAGGAGACTCACAATAGGAGGAATACTACCTCTGGCTCTTTTTTATATGCACTTTTAATTAAGTGTGCAATATTGCTCACTTTTTTATTGAATTATTTTACTGACTTTTATTGTTTGTCAATTGTACTGCCTACGTCTGCTATCGGATACCTGCATTTCCCAGAGGGGATGAATAGAGTATGTCTGTCTGTCTGTCTGTCTGTCTGTCTGTCTGTAACTTATATCTATACATTGAGATTGAGAGACAGGACGAAGAGTGAGTGAAAAAAGAGAGAGACAATAGACTTGAGAGGAAATGCATGTCATTGAGACCAGCTGGGTGCTGGCTGTCATGTCGTCTGTCACATGGGATCTGGATACATATACTACTCTCTCTCTTTCCCTCTCCCTCTCTTTATCTCCCTCTCTCTCTCCTTCTCTCTCTCTCTCCTTCACACAGTGAAAACAGGCTGTGTCTTGTTCAACACACAGCCAGGGCTTGGCACACTTTCACAGCATAACATAATACAGATTAGAGGACAGCACCACTTCAAAGAATAATACTTTGAGCATGTAGGGATTGCGACAGACAATCACCTGTTAACACTGTCAGTGTATTCAGATGTTGTAAGTATCAAATCAAATCAAATCAAATCAAATCAAATCAGTGTTATTTGTATAGCCCATATCACAATAGACATGTGCCTCAGTGGTCTTTACATTCCATACAGTATGACACCCTGCCCTTAGACCCTTAGCTCGGCGGAGAAAAGACTCCCAGTAAAAAACCCTTTATCGGGATTTTAAAAAATTGAGAAATCTCAGTACACATGGGCCGTGGATCTGATGGCCTTTGTTTAATCCTTTTATGGTCTTTTGAGTTGTTATAGCTTGTTAAACTTGTGCTTGTAATAACTCAACCTGCAAGCAGCATTCTTTATATATTGAAGCTATAACTATACATATTGTATTCCGTATTTGAAGAGTTTGTTATATTGTCTATGGGAGATAAGGCGCACAGGTGTAGGAGTATTGAGAACCAACCACTATAACAAAGATGAGGGAAAATAGTGGTAAAGAAACAACACTTCTGGTAAGTGGTTTCTCCCACTTTACTTTTACGTCAAATAAAAGTTTTTGCAGCGTTAAAAAAAACAGTTTAAATGGCCAAATTCAGTTGGAATATCTTCTATCGTTTAATTTTGTCTAAAGTCTAGGTAACGCTTAACAATAAGGGTACATCAATTAACGCTTATTTAATGCTTATAACGGTTAGTTAATGCTTAATAAGTCAATCACAGCAAACAGGAGCTCATCTCTGACCCTTCTATAGCTAACTGCACAAAAGCCTTTTGAGTTTAGAAATTTGATAGGCAGTGTTGTTCAAGATATAGAGAATTGTGTGTAGTGTTGTGAGAAATGTGTGTTTTGGAATGAGAATATGAGTCTAAGGCAGGAAATGTGTTTGGAGTTCAGCAGAATTGGTTTGGCAGTTGGTAAATTAGTTTCAGATTGTGCAAATTGTGTCTGATGTTCCAAAAAATGTGTTTAAACAATTGTGAAAAACTGTAAACCTGATTGGTGTGTCTACAATAAAGCAAGCTTGTGTTTGTGTAGCTGATGGCTGTGTTTCAAACATTGGCTCATGTGTGTGGTCATGTGATAGCCTGGCTCCGCCCGCCCGTCTACTTCCGGCCAAATTTCATTTTCCCTTCAGTAGTCAGTCTGGGTGTACAGCGCATTTCCCAGATTCTCCGGAGAATCTACAATCGTCCAATCAGCGAACAGAGCGAGTGGCTGAGAACGCTCCAGTTTCAGTTGAATGCTGTGTTCCTTTATACTCGGAAGAAGGAGATTTCCGACTTGGTAGTTTCGAGTTCCGACCTGTCTGTGTTCCAGTGCATCTGCTCGCGAAAGTATGGACGCCTAAAACCTTTCTCAACCAAATAACTAAACGTTAGGCTCTAACAAGTTACTGTTGCCAGGTACCGGTAGATTCATAGACTACAATATGTAGTGAAGTCGGAAATTTCCGAGTTCCCTGTTCAACCGGAACGCACCGTCAAAAGCCGGCTCATGACACACGTGACGACCAAACGTGATGCGATTGGTTGGCTAATCCAGAGTGGCACTGGGCAGATCCAATAGTTTTAAACTTCGACAGACACCCGCCTCCAAGTGAGTGAACGTTTGCCAATTACAGCACTTCCAGACCTTCTGTACAAATGAAATGAAGTACGATGGTCTGGTTGGACCAGGCTAGTCATGTGACACTCAGTGCTTTGGAATTGCAAAGAAGTGACATCATGATATACTTCTGTGTCTAATGTGCTTATAGTGGTGCACATCTGGGCCAATGTGTTGGTCCTTCAGTGTAAGGTTTTGATAATTGTGTTATACTTTTGATATGAGTGTTTATGCAATCATAAAAAATAACTTTGGCATGTATTTTGCAATAAAATACCATACAATATTCATTAACTTATTGTTAAACATTTTAAATGTAATTTTTAAGACAGACAAGGTAAAGCAAGCCTGCCTCCAACTTCCTTTATTACCAACTATCCCCAAACTCATCCTGCAGGTGTGTAATCCCCTCCACATGGTAAAAGAAGTCGCGCCATGTATGAAGCGTCCCTGTATTACTGTTATCTTTAAGCCCTAATGATGGACAATGACAGGGCGCCCAACGTTTGATGGACAGCACAACGAGAGCAATGATAAAAGATCAGACAGCTTTGAATAATTATACCAGGGCATGGTGCTAGGAGTGAGTAACGGTGTGCGATTGTGTGTGTGTGTGTGTGTGTGTGTGTGTGTGTGTGTGTGTGTGTGTGTGTGTGTGTGTGCATGCGATTGTGTGTGTGTGTGGGGTTTGTGCATGTAATAGTGTGTGTGTGTGTGTGTGTGATTGTGTGTGTGTGTGTGTGTGTGTGTATGTCTGCATGTGTGTGCGATTGTGTGTGTGTGTGTGTGTGCGTTCATGTGCTATAGAGAGAACTCGAGGTGTGAATGATGAGTGCCGATAGAGCAGACCTTGAGAAGGACAGGCTGCCACTATTGGACAGATGACAGGAGATGGAGGGATGAGAAGGAGGTATAGACAGACACAGTAGCTCTCATCATGGCTAAATGAATGTTGTGGATGCACTGACACATACAATAGCCATAGTCATTTGCTTAACGTATCATTTGTTTGCCTTACAGTGCGTTGATTGATGACACGTCACGCCTTAATGCCACAATCCATACAGTAGTCGTATACCAGAGGACACAAGAATGCATGATTCTACACGCTAAAAACAATGGAAACTTATAAAGCACATCCCCGGCTCTTTTTTAAGAGTGTACCCCCACCCTGTGTGTAGATGGAATTGTTCTGCATGAGTTGTTGGGAGTTAACAGTTCCACTGTTTCTTTTTCAAATATTATGTTTATGCATTTTTCATGCTGACCTGGGTCGTTCTCAGATTGGAACACACACACGTCTGCTGCGATGAAGACTGAGCCTCTATAAGGGGGGGGGGGGGCCTCTAACCACTAAACCACAAGCGCCCCAAGACCACTTCACTGTTAAAACAAATACAATGCATCAACTTCATTCTCTCCCTTTTAATACAACCAAAGCCTACACAGGGATTTTGAAGTAGTAAGGGCTGAAATCTTTACACCATGAGCTTGACTTGTATGATGGCATGCTGGTTCCTATTACTATGCAAATAGAACAACAATGTCTTCTTTTCATTCTTTTTTAAAGGTCACATATTATGCACTTTTATATTCAATTTTATATGGTCTAATCCCTAATACTTATTTTCTTGCTGTTTGCTGAAAAACCCGTTCAGATCATCTATATTCTGATTTTCCATCCATCTCAGGATGAGCTATTTTGGTGTCCGCAGTCTGGCTGGGCCCTCCCACTCGGTCTATGCCCTCCCACTGTCTCTGCCGTGCTTGGTTACTATAGAGGACACTGCGGAGTGCGGATTAAAGGCCTACTTCACCGGTTGGAATATGAAGGTGTATTGAACTCGGAGATCCTATTTAGTATAAATGTGCAAAAAAAAATTTAATCGGATCATTTTAGCCTGAGAAAAGGCAGAAAGAGTGTTTTATGGTCTCACTGTCTAACCCTACATTTTCCTTACTGTGACATCACAGTAAGGGTCAGGATTAACAGGACAGCTGGGCCAAGGGAAGACTGAGGGAAGCAAAACCTCATTCATTATATTATAATAGTTATTTTATAATGATAGAACGCTGGTTCTGTATGGGTGAAGTATTCCTTTAAGTGTTTACCCGCACGTGAAGTTTGACATGACCCATCCGTGTCTACATGAAAGACTATGTTCATACATATGCACTGACAGCCACAAGCTAATGGAAAAGCTGGAGGCTATTGCAAAAACTACCCGTGGGCTAAATGCTACAAATCACAGTCGGGCCAATTTATGACCAATTAGAACATTAGCTTCACCGTTTGATTTCTACACGAGTAGCTTCCTATATTTGTCATGTTATAAACGTTGCATTATTAGACTGCAATGGGTAAGCTAAGTTAGTTGATTATGAGCAAAATATCTTGTTGCTTGCAGGAAAAAACAATATGGCAGTCGCCTTGAAAAATGTCCGGGATCCGGGTGCTACCAACAAGAAATAGAGCTTATCATAGACTATTGCACGATGGAAGTTCCTGGTTATTAATGTGGGGGGAGGTGGCTTCTCCCTTCCTGACGTCAAATCGGGAACAATTCTAAACAAAGTATATTGGGGAGGTTTTCAGAAAGGGGGAGGGAGCGAAAAGGAGAGAGTTTTTTGTTGTTGATACTTTGGCAGTCGCTAGGCACACCGTGGACCCATATTTATGTTATAACACTGTGTAAAAGTGACATAACCGTAGTGCCCTGATGCTTTCTCATTGCTGTGACTCCTTTGGAATTGCGGTGAGATGAGTCCAGTGTGTGTATGCCAGCAGAGCCAAGTGGCATGCCACTGCTTCAAAACCTACTCTGCTCTAATCCATTTGTTCTAGCCACTCATATGAGGACTCAAAGCAGCAGAGGCAAAGAAAATACTTCACACACGCACACCACACACACACACACACACACACACACACACACACCACACACACACACACACACACACACAGGACACACATGCTAAACACCTGAGAGGCACACACACACACACACACACACACACACACACACACACACACACACACACACACACACACACACACACACACACACACACAGGGACCACACCATGGCTAAAGCACCCTGAGAGGCACACACACACACACACACACACACACACAACACACACACACACACACACACACAACCACCACACACAACCTCCAAACACACACACACACACACACACACACACACACACACACACACACACACACACACACAAACCATCACACACACACAACCACACAACACACCACAACCACACACACACACACACACACACACACACTTGCACAGCCATATGTAACATACACTGTCTCTGGGAGACAGACTTGGTAAAACCAGCCTTGTGTGAAAGCTCTCGGTCGGGGGTCGGGGGGGGGGGGGGAGTAGCCTCGGGGCGTGCATGAAATCTGGTTATGGGTTTGTGTATGGCTGTACATATTATGCAGGTCTGCAGTATGAATATGTACACAAACCTATTGTGTGTCCGCATAAGCCTAACTTGTGTTTGACAGAGAAGGAAGTGAGCCGCAGCAGCATGGCCATATTTGGGTTGTTAGCCTGACACAGGGCAGCCTTCACACACTTCAGGTGTTAGTCAGAATCCCCTTTCTGTTCAAGCGGGATTAGACTTCCTTTTCTTTTTGCTGATGAAGCACCTAACATAAAAAGGATGAAAATGGTAATATTCTATGTTTTTTCTTTTCTTATGATAACTCTAATATGCTATGCCAAAGCCTGCTTCCTTTTAGTCCTCCTTTGCTTTCCAGAAATGATTAAAAACACAGCAGTGAGCCACACCGTTGCACTGGGTGACATGTTGCTTTATTAGCATAAACCCACGTACCCTAGTTTATTTTTGCCCTTTTGAAAGAAAATAATGACAAATGCATCACTCCCCCATGTTTGAGTCAGATCTGCAGCGCCCTGCTGTTTGAAGACATGACTGAGGTGAAATGAAAATGTTTAATTCATTGAGGTGAGGTTTTTTCCAAGCACTGTTCAATTTAGAGTTTTTTTTCCAACTTTGCCTCCATAACATGTCTTCTTTTATAGTGAAAATGCAAAGGTCCATTATGTACATTTAGTTGTTTATTTCACTAACGTGTGTCACCGATGTACAACCATCGTTAAGCCAGTATCTCAACTTCTTAGGCAATTACATCAATTTCCATAATTTTTCTTAGAAATTATTCTGAAGGTTTTTACAGAAGTGTTATATGCTGTTGTCAGATTTATGCTACATTGTATTATTTAAAACATGCTGAAAATGCATTTTTAAGATCAGTACAAAGGAGGCCTATCTTTTGATTTATAAAATGAAAGAAGGCTGTATCCAAAATCGGTGCTGTAAAAGCCTTGGACACTAATGCCTCGTTTCCACCGAGTAGAGCGGGTCGGGTCGGAGCGGGACAGCTCACTTTTAAGAATCTTGGTGGTGTTTCCACCGCCGACCCTACCCTTACTGGTAGGGCGGGGTTTAGGCTGGACTGCGATAGCCACTGCCAGAACATAGGTCATACTATCGGGCTGTGGAACAACTGTGGTCAAGCCAGCGGTCTCTCGTTTTTGCTTGGTCAAACCAGCCGCTTCTTTATTTATTCCTCCCGTGTTGTGAGCGTATTACGCCAGTAAATGCACAGAGGTGGCTCGGTGCAAGCCGACAGAGACAGTGAGCCAACAGCGCTGGCTGCGGCAGCTGCGTGACCATGGTGTCATCGTAGCAGTGGGACACAGTGTAGCCAACTGATTAATTTGATGAAGAGGAAAAACGCCACACAATAAACAGTGCTGCGCTCACATTTTTTCACCAAAAACACAAGACTCTCTTTACTCTTGCCTAGGTGAATACACACGGCGTAAATGATTCTTTCGACCAATCAACGGACGGCAGAGTGTAGCTCCACTTTTTCGGCACCCTTTCAGGCGGCTGGTACCCCAACGGAGGAGTACCGTAAATGGGAGCGGCTTAGAGAGGTTAGCTCGCTTATATCCATACCCTACCCAACTTTTGGCAAATGGAAAGCCAAAATAATCAGACCAAACTATACTATAATTAAATATATTGTTTTAATGTCAGTAATCAACTGGTAAAGTTTCATGATGCTATTTACAAGTTAAATGTTAACCTATTCACATGTATTGTCTCAACTGACTGACTGACTGATAGTACAGGTTAATGTTTCAAATTCAATGAGAAATCAGTAGTGAAGCTGGACAATTATGACACAGCTCACACAATTTGTTGTGGTGATTTTACTTGTATATTACAAACAAGAAAGGTACAGTGTCAGCCTTATTGTCTCATAAATCATATTAAAAAATCAAATACAGTATGATGAAAGTCTTCTCGGGCTAAGATCTTATCAAGAATCATTTACAATATAATTGGGCTTTACTAAATTAATCGCGCACATTTTATCATCAGCATGGGTTTGCTTTTTTGTATTGTTTGGACATTCATGTTTGTTTGGAATAGTTTGTGTGTGTTTAGGGATTGTCCATGGTTAAAATGGTTTATCTATTACCGTTATAGAAGATCTTTTACCGGTTATTACTAAAGGATTAAACGGTTAAAAAAAAACTTAAGTAATAAATAATTTTCTGAAATCCTGGACTCTTATTTTGATATCGCTAAACCGGATGTAAGAATGCCAACTGTCAGTAAAGAATGAAACGAGTATGTAGGCTCGCTCAGCCTTTTTATAATGCCATGTTAGCTCCAGTAACAACCATATGTCAAAACGCTCCGTGTCATTATGTTTGGTTAATTGAATTTAACAGCATGGGCTCCCGCTAGCTTACATAGCGCTAGCATGACACTTCTTGAGGTGGATGCTGTCCTGCACCGTCAGTGAAGTGTGTGTAGGGGGTTCGTTGACATGACAGACATCAGGCTAGTTTAGTGCCCCTGCACAGACACAGGTCTGCCATGATTGTGTGCAAGGATCAATAGCAAAGTCCGTCAAAAAAAAAGGTTAATAAGTTATCGTTATGCAGTATGATAACATCGGAGCTTAATTAATATTCTGTCTGTCAAAATATTGCCCCGTGCTCTGCACTACTTAGCACCGGGTTTCGGTAGGCTAATCAACTGGTAAAGTTTCATGATGCTATTTACAAGTTAAATGTTAACCTATTCACATGTATTGTCTCAACTGACTGACTGACTGATAGTCAGGGCTGCCAAGTTTCACCAAAAGTTTGGAGTGAGATTTTTTGGCCGAGGGACCCAAAACCGTGTCCTCTTTCCCACCCAATCATTTTTGCTAGTGTCCTGCAAGTTTACATATTGTTCATAATAAATCAGAAATAAAAGACAATTAGAAAATGTGATAAAACATCAAAAATCTTATTAAAATAAACAAATTCATGAATTGCAAAGTCGTAGGACAGGTTTTAATTAAACATGGGGTGTGGACATATTATAAGTGGGGGTCTGGGGGTCCCCCCCCAGAAAATTTTGAGCATTAAACACTTAATTTCCTGCATTCTGGTGAATTTTTATGAAGCAATGTGTGCCTTTTCTGCATTAATTTTTATGTAAAGTAAAAGAGAACATTCAAGGTTTTGCTGACACAAATTTAATTGAATAGCCTACAATGCATGTGTAGTGCTTTCAAATATCTCCTGTAGCCTATTGTTAAAACATTTGGTTAAACTGTAATAAAGGTAATTATTCTATATCATGTCTACTATTGAGGGTTGAGTGGCTGGTGGTATTTTACTAGCAGCATTAGGCTTTATTCAAAGAAGAAAAAAATTAGGGAACAGTTCAACACCAATGCAAACTACTAAGCTAAAATAAAACATCTGGGTTACTTGGTCCCTCCTCTTAGGCTACCTTGATTTGTGTTATGAAAAGTGCTGTAAATGTGCAATACATAGGCTACAGTTCATTACACAGAATAATAAAAGCATTTTTATTGGCGGATGAGCCATTTGTTACTTTGCAAACCTAATTTTCAAACTAAATTACCAAAACAAATATACAAAACGATCCAAAGATCTTCTGAATTTACTTGAGTGAGATTGAAGGGTTAATATGTTTGATGCATGCGCGCATCACCGGCCGGCGGGGACACAATTCTTATCAGCGGTAACTTGGCACGCTATCAACACACACCTCGGAAGAGAAGGTGCGGGTAGGGGGCTCGCCTCCCGCTTCGAATGCACAGTGCACATCAAAGCATAACGTTAATGCGCGTTCAGAAAGAGGATGTCACGGAACTCAGTCCGTTTAGCTTTTCAAAATAAGACTTTCAAAGTAAAAGTACCAAAAAAAAAAAAAAATTACGGGGATTCATTTCTCTGCGTGAGAAATTGGAGGTGTGGCGTGAGAGCGTGTGAACTGGTTGATATGCGTGTGTCTCACGGCCAAAGCATGAGACTTGGTGACTCTGCTGATAGTACAGGTTAATGTTTTCAAATTCAATGAAGAAACAGTAGTGAAGCTGGACAATTATGAGACACAGACTAACACAATTTGGTTTGGGTATTTTACTCTTTTTTTTACAACAAGAAAGGTATAATACAGTGTCAGCCTTATTGTCTCATAAATCATATAAACAAATCAAACTACAGTATGATGAAAGTCATTCTCGACTAAATCTCTATCAAGAATCATTCACAATATAATTGGCTCTACAATAAGCGCACATTTTATCACAACATGGGTTTGCTTTTTTGTATTGTTTGGGACCATTCCATGTTTGTTTGGAATCAGTTTGTGTGTGGTTTGTTACAGGTGTGGAAGGGGTTAGCGGAGAGACACGTTTCACTAACCTTGTGTGACTTTCCATGTGGGATTCTGCATGTGTTAACTGACGATAATGAACTTAACTTAAGTGAACTCAGTCTGCTCTGATTGGCCCTGAATCTAACTGCCTATTTGATTCTAACTGCCAGTTAAATTCAGGGGTTGATATAAATTTCAACATAGGTTTTCAGTAGAGTGAAGTAGGAGAAACAATTAGAGCTTTTTTTTTTTTATCATACCTTGGGAGTCTCTAGTCACACCATATTGATGTTGGAAAACCATGAAAAAGTGAATTTGACATAATAGGTGAGTTTTGGATTAATGGATGCTTACACACCTCAGTTTTGGTCATACATTTACGTTTCAACAATGTTTTCTGTTCAGAAATAACTGAAGTGTGTTCAGAATTGAACTTCTTTTAGTGATGTTACTATACAGCCTGGTCCAGTTTCAGTGCAGTTGTATTATTACCATATAAATAATGGCCATAACTGTACAAATAAGCCTAGGCTGTGAATGTATGCTGAGACTGGTTATTATGTAATGGGTAGAAGGGCACAATATCACAAAGCCCTTGACTGAGAATGTGTGGGTGTGTCTGGGAGAGTGACTGTCACACATTTTAAAAATAGCTTCTTAGCTTCTCCCACGACAAAATAAATAAATAAAATAAAACATTTTTAAGATGAAGTGAAGTTTATTCTCCTCATAGTCACTATGAAAGAGAATCCTGATCTCATTCTGGCATGTATCAGTATGGCCGGGTGATGAGAAGGAAGCCCTTTCTGCGCCCACGCCACAGATACAGTTGCATGGAGTATGCAAAAGCTCATTTAGACAAGCCAGCTTCATATTGCAAGAAAATGCTTTGGACTGATGAGACAAAAATTAAGTTATTTGGTCTTTATAAAAAGCAGATGTTTTGGTGCAAATTGCGCTGAATTGATGAACGATGTACAGATACACAATCTGCAGCCAGATGTTCTTGTAGGTCTTTGGAGGTGATCTGTGGGTTGCGTGCAACCATTCTCACAATCCTCCACCTATGCCGCTCCTGTTTTTTTCTTGGTCTGCCATGCCTGAGTTTAACTGCCACTATGCCTGTGTCCTTCCATTTCCTGACAACGTTCCCTACAGTCGAAATTGACAATTGCAACCTTTGGGAAAGCTTCTTGTAGCCTTCCCCTAAACCATGACAATGAATAATCTTTGTTTTTAAGATCTTTTGGGAGCTGTTTTGATGATCCCATTCTGTCTCACTTCAGCAGAGAGTCAAAGAGAAGTGCAACTTGCATTTAGGCACCTAAAATACATTTTCTCATGATTAAACAGACAATTATATGAGGTTCAAGGCTTAACAACATAATCCAACCAACTTTGTGAGTCATCAGTTTTACATGCTGTTACAGGCATTAAAATCAACAAAACCACAAGGGTACCCATATTTTTGCACAGCCAGTTTTTCACATTTTATTTTATTTCATACAACTGCTTTTCAAAAAATATTTGTTTGGAAAACATCCCAGTACTTAGCTGTTCCTGGTAAATTAATGACATACCACTTTTCTATTTTTTTTTGTGAAAGCAGAGTCAATTATAATGCCGGCTGAGAGGGGTTCCCAAACTTTTTCATATGATTGTATCTGCCACAATTTAATTAGCTTTTGATGTTAAACTTCTATGCAATTGGGGCACCCTTAGCTCAGTTGGTAGGGCGTCCCCCCCAGGCCGGGCCCAGCAGCAGACCTGAGTTCGATTCCCGCCCACGGTCGTTCTCTGCATGTCACTCCCCTCTCTGCCCCATTTCACCTCTGTCTCTCTGCACTATCAAATGAAACATAAAAAATGCCCCAAAAAATATCTTAAAAAATAAAAAAAACTTCTATGCAATTTAATAATCAATAGTTTGTGGTAGAATGTAATACACATACCTAAGTGGCATTCGTTGTTGGCATCTTGCAAAGCTACCCAACAGACTGCTCCAAAAATGACTTTTGGTGTGCTTTTTCTACCACCTCTCTGTTAAGAGTTTGGTCCTGTTTAGGCCAACAGTGGACCTTAAACTGTCCATCCCTGGCTCTATAGCTAGGGTTTCATCTGAATGTGAAGACATTAAGCCAACTAGTTGCATTTCCATCAAGTTATTGGAGCTGATAAACTCCACTAGTTTGGTCTGAAGATGGCGTTATAGCCAACATAGCGTAATATGGCTGGAATAAAAAGTAGAATAAGTCGATGTTTTAAACAGGCCCTGCGTTCCAAATCACATAATTTTTCTTTTTACTACACTACATACTAAAGTACAGAAGAGTTCTAGGGCCACGGGAGAGAAAAAAAATCAGATAAGGATTTTTTTTTTTCATTATGTCGAGAAATGTCAAGAATAAAGATGAATACTCCAAAATGCTCTTTGAGTTAGTGGGGCATTTATGTATTTTCAGCATACTACAATTGACGTGCACGTATAGGAACATCCTAAATCTTTTTCTAAATAGTAGGGAAGTATGGGTATTGGAACGCAGGGAGGGAGAGAGTCTGCAGGAATGTGTTTCCATTGGGGAAGTTGTTATTGCCCATTCAATGAAGTTAGTATGCTCACTGTTATATGGAGACCCAGACTTTAAACAGAGACCATTTGAGACTACTGCTGAGCTTTCAAATGCCAACATTTGTTTCCCCTTTTGCCCACACATACACTTATTGTTTTCCAGATGTAGTCGGCTTTCCCCTTTTTTTTCTTTTTTCCAATTACACTTTCCATTCCTAACAAACCCTTCTGCTAACAGAGTCATCTCATTGTGTATTGTCACAATGACAGTGTTCAGGAACCGCCCTGAGTTCAAATGACGTTGTTGACTTGTCATTGTGTGCACATTGAAAAACAAAGGAAAAAGAAAAGGAAACGCCTCTTGAGTTCAGATAACACACTCACAACCTGCTTGGTGTGCAAAAGCAAAGACAGTCAATTATTGCCCTCTCTCTCTCTCTCTCTCTCTCTCTCTCTCTCTCTCTCTCTCTCTCTCTCTCTCTCTCTCTCCCACTGGGGGTCACAGGGAAGCAGTTGACTTCATGTTGCTTCTGTCTCTCCGTCAGCTCTGCTGTGATCGTTAATTAGGTAGAATATGCCCAACCTTGCCTTTTTATGAATACCAAGTGCTATGCTTATGTGCTTGTGTGTGTGTGTGTGTGTGTGTGTGTGTGTGTGTGTGTGTGTGTGTTTGTGTGATATCTCACTCTGCGATGTCCGTTCCTCCGGATGGTCTTGAAAACCTGAAAGTTTCTGTTTCACTGTTGTTTACAGCAGAAGGGTCCACAGTTATCTTAACACACATACTGTAGTGTGTGGTTCCAGGTGCCTTACATTTTTTTTATGACACCAACGTTTTTTATGACACCAACATCTATAATGTTATAATTATTCAATACTAAGAATTACATGTACAGAAAATATGTTTTGTAAACTAGCTGCAGGCTCTTCTGGAGATGAAAAGTGAACCTTTAAAACAGTGTGTTAAAGTTGTTTATTATTTAAGTTGTTTTATTCATCCAATCAGCTGTACCGTAACGCCTTAGTAAATAACCCTTAATTTGCTGCTGTAGCGTAGAGTTTCTTTCCCTTCCATTAAATAAACTGCATGGGTCACCCTGCCTTTTGCAAACTGCTATCCGTAAAGAGTTGCAGTAGTCTGAGAGAGCCGGGCTTTCAGAGTCTAGCTGATGTTTAAGAGGCCTTTTACCAACTTGAGAATACTAAAATGGTGAGGGCATACTAGGGCCTGTGTCCACCTAACGCCTTTTTCCAGCGTTAAACGCTGGCTGTGCGCTCGGCGTTTTATGCGCTGATCGTCATCTGTCACTGTCAGACCTATGATCAACACTGGTTTAACTGTTTAGGCTTGCTCTTATTCTTTTTAAAATCGTTACATTTTAATATAAGTAGTCTTATGAAACGGAGAATACTTTCGAGTTATCGCGGCTCCTGCAAACACACACGGAGCAAGTTGTAGGCTGACGTGTGCGCATGAAACGATCCCTAGGAGATAAAAATACAGCGAATCAAGTGTTAGCCTAATCTGCTCCCACAAACGGGCTCTCCTCCCTCTGTTCTGGTCATTTTAAATCACTCATTTCGTACAGTTTCGGGTAAACAGAGATGGAAAAAAGCAGTTTCTCTCCCATCTACTTGGTTGCCAAGGCGACGAGTCCCGACAATCTACTATCTGATTGGCCCATTGAAAAAAGTGGCGGTGACGTCCCCACCGCCTTTCTGAAAAGTTGAGCTTTTTTCAACTGGAAAAGCACGAAGCGGCCGCACAAAATGGCAAAAACGCTTGAAAAAAAAAAGCCGCTTTTATCCGAGCGGCCACTTCTAATTGGGGATCAATTGAAAAAAGGCGTTAGGTGGACATAGGCCCTAAATCTTCACAGTTTTTTTTTCCTTTTTTTTCTTAGGAAAGTCGTCAACAACATTTAAAGATTGGTGACAGCCCCAGACTTTAAGCATCTCATTATGGGCCTTATAGTTTTTGAAGAGGATTTAATTAGTCTAAATGCTTCTTCCATGTGTCCCCCCCCCTCCCCTGCCCTCTGCCCCCACCATCCTTCAAGTGGCTTCAGGGCAAGATTACAGGAATCCATGTTGAAGAGAAAACTAGTGTCAGTTGAAAACCCCTGGAGGTGACATCTAATGGCTGGCCCCCCATTTGTTCCTCCACCGTGCCTTACCACATGTGGTGCTGCTCTGGGGCCCTGCCTGCCTGCCTGGTCAGCTGTCAGCCTAAGCTTTCCTCACAGCTCTATAGGTGTTGATAATGAGCGGCTTCAAACCTCATTGCTCCCTCATTACAGCCAGGGCCCTGCTGGGATTACTGCTTCATTCCTTCTGTCCAGGACCATGGATGTCACTATCAAGAGTCAGCTCACTTAGGCTGATGGACACAGGTATATAGACTTGTGTGTGTGTGTGGTGGGGTGTATAGGGAAAATAATGCTAGTATGTTTGGTATGCTTGTATACCTTCCATATTAGCTTGTTGTTGGTTCATGCAAAGACCTTCTACATTTAAGCATTTTTTAAAGGGGATTTGCAAAGGACATTAATGAAACACTTTGTTAGACTGTTCAAATATGTTTCCCACCAACGTGAGACAACCAGTGTCCCTTGGTTCAAGGACAAAAAGGCAGCATATGCCAGAGGCGGTCATCTGCTCGCCCTTACTGTCTGCTGGAGGCAAACAGTACAAAGGAATGATAAATGGAGTAGTTAAGGACTCATCCTGCTGGGGAATTGATCCCTCTATCATCATGCTAGCGGACAATTCATTATCATATTCAGATTGGTCAGATTGATGTTGCAGCATAGCCTGGCATTCCCAGACCTGCCACTAGGCGCTGGCAAATTAAATGTGCTGCGCCTGTTGGTCTGGAAACTCTCCGTTGAAGCTTTTTCAAAAAGACCAGAAATCTGGGCTCACGTTTCAATTGGTTCTATCTAATATGGGCGCGCCAGAGCCCTTTGTATGGTGCTCTGGGGAGGACGTAACCGGATGACGACAGTGACGTGCATGCGACGTCGAAGCCGTGATAGTAAATATCAAAGATGGCTGCGGATATGTTGTGTGAGTTTCAGACTGCTTTGGCCTCGACCCTTAACGATTTGGAAGACGGCACTCAAATCTTTCATTAGCAAGTAAGTGGAATGTTCTGTTTTGTCGACCGACCACGGCAAACGTTTAATTTAACAGTTTAACAGCTGTTCGCTAAACGAACGGGGCTTAATAGTCACCTTGTGCATCGCTCTGATTGGTTGTAGTGCTATCCAACTGCGTGCAGTGGCATTTGAAATGCACGAGTAGAAGCCGCCCCTTGAGTTGGAAATTACTATTGATCGTGGCCAGACCCTCTATCGTTCAAGATATCAGGGTCTGGATTTCCAGGCTAGTTGCAGCACACAGTTTACATGGAACGGCAGCATGCCGGTGCAACAGATATTAGTGATATTGTTGCCCACATGGTGGCAGTGTAATATAGCTGTGAATACAACATTGACATATCATTACCTTTGTTCATTAATAAGGAGACCCTGTTACCAAACACATTCAGAAATGTAAGGAGCAACATTCTTATTGATTTGGAATAGGGTTTCTGTCGATTAGTGTTCTTCTTGTGTTTTTGGTCCCTAGCAACTATAGAGGGGATATTTGGCTCTTTAGCTGCTAAATCCTCATTTCTATTACCCAGTGGTGTGTGTGTGTTCTGAGGTAGAGAACACTGCTTCTTCCCCCAGGGACACAGCTTCAAGCTGCGGCCAAAAACCAAGTGAGAGTGTGAAAGAAAACAGTGAAGTTGTTGATGGACAGCTGAAAGACAATAGATGGAACCCACTACAAAGCTCTAGCATTACATTTGGCACTCTGCAGATTGAGCTGATTAATCTTTGACATATTTATTATTGCCACTTAATGGACCGAGTTACTGCTTCCTCTCATATCAACAATAGCTACACTATTCAGGACCAACTGTCCTTAATGATGTCTGAATTAAAACAATTCATTTTAAAAACATGTGACATGTCAATACTTCTCTATTCTTCTGGTCGCCTTTGTTTCCAAATTCTCTACTACAATTGCATGTTGCATGTTATAATATAATATACCAAACACAGATTCATATAAAGGATACTTGTTTTATCAAGCATTTCTATATCACAAACCACAGAACTAGACATGATGGCACAAACAAGTAAATACATTTAGTATTACCTCACAACAAAATATATATAAAAAATAAAACGCTTCAACTCAAAGCAACCCCCTATCACAGCACATGTGGCCAAAGCTAGTAGACATACAGTAGATGTCGCGGCATTACCATTCATTTTGGATTGTCTCAGGGTTTCCTCCTTAATTAGCTGATCTTTGCATGGTTTCTGGCCCTTGATTGGGTGAACAGAGATAAATGGAGAGAGAGAGTTTGAAAAAATGTACAGTGTATAGTTTTTTTTACTATATCTATCTATCTATTATAAAGCAAGAAACGTCTGTCTGTGTGTCTGTGGCTCGCATATCTCTCTGAGTTTTAGTCAGATCTGGGATGAGCTTCTGGATATTGCTTGCGCACAGCACGAAGGTGTGCATCCTTCATTTTGAAGTTGTAGAAGTTATCATATTTATATCATGCTGGCGAATAGTAGCTTACGTGCGCACAGAGCCGACTAAACCCCGCCTCCCTCTGACGAGCGGGACACACACACACAGCAGACCGACACAGCCTTACTTCCTCAACAACACCTGCTCCACCTGTCGCTTTAGTGGTAAAGACTGCACTTCACGCTATTTTCAATGTAATAATACAGCACGGTCTCGGATGCTTCCACAAAATGTTTTATATCCGTTTAAAATCTAAACTGAAAGCCGGCGCACACAAGTCCACTCCCACACACCGAGCGCGCGTGCGCGCACACGAGTCCCTCCCCCCACACACACACATACACACTGCTGCCTGCTACTGACACGTTAACGTTAATTGACAGCACGGTCTCGGATGCGGACGCCCGCGCGGACACAAGTCCCCCCCACACACACAGCTGACTGCTACTGACACAGTAACGTTAATTGACAGTTATCCAAACTCGGTCTTATCTTTCAAATACCTTACAGTAATGGTAATGGGGTTGACAATGTTGTCATGGCGTGCAGCATAGACTCCTTTTATACACAGTGCAGCCATTTACTATATAGGCAACTGATTGTAAGTTTGAGTGCATTGTGCAGTATGGATGGCAGTTTGCAGGGTACCATAATATCAGATTGTATAGGTAACACCTGTACAGCTCGATTCTTCTTTAGGATTCAACACTTAATTAATTAACACATTTTCTGTTTCATTTCACTTAACAAAACACATGGAATTAGTTTGTGGTTATCTTTACACAATACACTAAGGAATGTTGCTTACTCTATAGCAACTCACAAAGTAACTTACTGATAATAACCTTTAACAGTGTAAAATTAGCCATCAATGATAGCAGCCAAATGTACTGTTTAATATGTTTCTTTGTTTACCTGCTTCCTACGGGCACTGCACTAGTAATATCTAAAGGCTGCTTCGGTCCACCATTATAAACACGTCATTGTAGATTGGACAAAGTGGAAATCCCAAAATTGTGTCTGTTGGTTTAGCAGTGAAAACGCTTCATGTTACATTTTGTTTAAATCATAAGCTGCCTTGTTCACATGGAGAGTACTTCAGGAGAGTGACATGCCAACTATACAGCCATCCTCCTGACACAGCACACCCAAGCTGTCTTTTGCCCCTGTATTTCTTTGATTTCTCAGACCCAGGGCCAATGAATCTCCCGGTGTTTGTCCCCCATGGTACATGTACACTACTACACGCTCCCTGTGATGTATCTGCATAGGGCATAGCTATATGTTACATATCCCTTGGCCATTTGTTTTGCCTGTTTAAAGTGCACTGCACCTGTCTCCACTGAGAGCATCCCTCCAGCCCCGTGGCAGCTAGCTCATTCCAGCGCCGCCAGCCACCAAGGCTCAAGACTTTATTACCCACACAGGCTCTCTCTCTCTGTCTCTCTCTCTCTCTCTCTGTCGCTCTCTCTCTCTCTCTCTGTCGCTCTCTGTGTAGGAGGATTTACACCCATGACCCATTACTGGTGATGGCCAAGCACCGAGCCACCAGAGAGAGAAGCTATATGGAAAGCCTCCCTACGTTTTAAATTTAGCCCCCGTTTTATCTAGGCTTTCTCATTAGTAGCACTGGAGACTAATTGTCACTGGTAAAGTCTTTATTGCTTGCGGGCTCTCTCACTTGTTCGTCTCTTTCACTGTTTTTCTCTGTGCTCTTTTTTTTCCAAACGGCACAATGGCAGGGGCCGGCTCTTTGTATGGCGGTAATTAGCTTTTATGGTGTTGCTACGAGGTTGCGCGCTCCTTTCACTGCCGGTTGGTCGTCACTCACTCTGACTCTGGACTTTGGCTTTATCGCCCTGCTGGGCAATTAGTCTGCAAGCCAGCCCACCTTCTAATGCCACATAATCCAGCCATAGCCTACACACACACACACACACACACACACACACACACACACACACACACACACACAACACACACACACACACACACACACACACACACACACACACACGCACAATGTACTTTCCCTGCATGTATAAAAATCATCTGTTTTCACAAATAAACTCCGTTGTAATTTGCCAGTGGCACTGGAATCTGATCTGCTGCAAAGAAAATCTGGACATTTATTTTTTTTTATTTTAAAGTTAATTTTTTGGCTTTTTGTCCTTTTATCAGACAGTTGGAGAGACATAAATGAAATGGGGCAGAGAGCATAACCACTACACCACCAACACCCCCAGATGATCTCTGAATGGGATTATCTTCAACACACATAAACAATAATTAAAGCTGGGGTGGAGGATTTGGGGAGAAAATAGCAGTTGGGATAGAGATTCAAATCCAAATAGCTCAACCGCTCCACTTGTTCTCTTTGGTCCCTCCCCTATGGTCCCTCCCTGACACGTTCTACACCAACAAAGTCGTGCCAAAGTGAATGGACAGTCCCAACAGCCAATAAGAACAGAGAATCGGAGCCTCAAGGGCCTTTCCCACCGCCGCGCGGCAACCGCCCTCTCAACCGCCTCCTTGCCGGAGGACTCCACCGGTGAGCCCGGCGTTTTTAGAAGCGGCTGCTGCCTCGGCGGCCATGACAGCGAGATGCTTCGGTGATCGTATCGTTGATATAGCCCGACCAGAAGTCCACCACACTTATTTCTCTCTTTCTCTCTCGTATAACGATGTTATAGTCTCTCTATATGAGCTTTTATGAAGAATAAAAGTACAGAGAGAAAATACAGTTCCGTCTAAAAAATATTTCCCCTAGAAAATCGTCTTCAATCACTGGTTCCACATGTTTGTGTTCAACGTCGAATATATATCCAATCTTTTTTAAACGACAGACACTTTAACATTGACTTAAAACATGGTAGATCCGTGTTGTTTATGTCTGTACTCCGTTTGCAACGATGCCTTGTACTCCCGCCTTGCCGCCGGGCGGCTGCCGCTGAAAGTTTCAACACGGGGAAAGCTGAGCGGTTGGGGAAAATCTGCGCGCGTTCACGTGGGCGGCAACCGCTTCCTGGTCCAACCGCCGCGGCTGAACCGCCTCCCTTGCCGCCTTCCCTCAGCCGCCCTTCCTCATTGAAATGAATGGAGGCGGCGGCGTTGCCGCGCGGCGGTGGAAAAGGGCCTTCACTCTGATTGGTCAAAGTGTACAGCTCATGTTAACTTTGACCAATCAGAAATCACATACCCCAGCTTAAGAATGTTCACTGTGTGTTACATCATCAATAGCAGACTATTGTTATTTATTTCCCCCTTCCTTTGTGTAGGGGTCCGACAGTCTTGAAATGATAGCTTCTGGTTAACTCCTGATCAAATGATTGTGTTATTAACAGCTGGGTGCCGCTTTGAAGTCAACAGCTTTTTTTTCTTAACCCATTGATGACGGCTGCTGCGCGATGCCACATTGTATCTCCTGCCTGATGCTGCGTCGCGCAACATAGAATGCACCGTCATTGGTTCAAATACACATGAGGTGGGTTTTGTTGATTTTTTATAATCCACGTGACCACCCAAAAAATGTGTGGTTTGCCGCAAATCACGCCAATCAAAAAATTAATAAATAAATAATAATAATAAAAATACGCCAGCTGTGTCGGCGATAGTGTATTACAGAACAGTTAGTGGCGTTCGGAGCGCAGAATCTAGGTCTACTATAGGCTACTGACGAAAATCACACAACACATTGCATCTATTTATTAACAATATTTATGAATTTAGGCTATATTTTGCTGCTCCAACTCAAATTCAGCCCAGCCAGGCGATAGTTCATAGGAATATGAAGGTGCATTGAATTCTGAGATCCTATGTAGTATAAATGTGCAAAAAAAATTGAAATTGGTTCATCCTAGCCTGAGAAAAGGCACAAAGAGTGTTTTATGGTCTCACTGTCTAACCCTACATTTCTCTTACTGTGACATCACAGTAAGAGAAATGTAGGGTTAGTTTCGTTTTCATCTCCGTGGTATACAGCCGTTTGGACCAGTTGATCGGCTCCCGACAGCAGGAGTCAGTCTGCGTTCCAGTTGTACTGGGAAGTCGGATTTATGGTGCCAGTGATAACTGAACTAAATAATAAAATAAAGCTATCTTCTCCTTCCTATATCTGTCTATCTTTATCCCTCCACTGCACACTCTTTTGACGATTTTTTGAAAAATGTGTTGGTTTGTAAGCGCTAAGGGAGCATGTTTAAATAAAACCTGTGAACCTTAACTTTTAAATGTATTTTATTTCATGTTTCTATGTGCTACACAGGCTTAGATATTAAGGTGTTGGTAGACTTTACAATTCATACTATTTTTTCAGAAAACCCTCAGGCATTAAGGACATGCATCCTACATTGCCATAGTCATCAATGGGTTAAGATGTGTTTTTTGGCATTCTTATGCTTTATTGATAGTGTAGAGACAGAGTTGAAATGGGGCAGAGAGGGGAGTGACATGCAGAGAACGACCGCGTGCTGGAATCAAACCCGGGTCTGCTGCTGGCCGAGGCCCGTGGGGGGGGACGCCCTACCAACTGAGCTAAGGGCGCCCCGAAGTCAACAGCTTTTAAATGAATCAGGAGGACAATCCCTGTGTTCCAAATCACATACTTTTTCTTTTTTCTACACTACATACTAAAGTACAGAAGAGTTTTAGGGCCACAGGAGAGCAAGAAAATCAGATTTTTCATTATGTCGAGAAATGCCAAGAATAAAGTTAGTGGGGCAATTATGTATTTTCAGCATACTACAATTGACCTGAATGTATTGGGACATCCTAAATCTTTTTCTGACATACTAAATAGTATGGAAGTATGGGTATTGGAATGCAGGGAATGATTCTACTTCCTCCATGGGAGCTCAGGCAGCCCCTTATGGGAGCTCAGCTTCTCATTGGCTTCCCACATGACTCCAACCCTGGTGCCATGTATCTGGCCTTCCTTCATCACTGGGCAGCTACAGAGACAGTTTGACAGAGATATGCTGCCACTCTGAATTTCTCTTCTTAAAAAAATGACTTTGCACACAGATATAATACTGTACATACTGATGTTAAACCTCTTCCATGACATCATATGTTCATCAGGTATTAAGTTGATCTTACAATTTTATATATATAAAAAAAGAATAAAGCATGCTACAGGGTAACGTTGGATTTCACAAACTCATGCAAAGTTGTGAGCCATTCCATTCCATGTAATTAGACAGTGAGAATTAGACAATGGGCAAGGACATATTAATGAATGCCTCCGATTGAATGTCAAAATTCCAATCCAGGAGAAGAGTTGAACTCCCGGGACCTATTTGCAGGCCTTGTCACTGAGGCTGTGGTCTTACCTTCTTAGCTGGGATATTGATCCACCTCTTAGGCAATTAGTCTTTCCCCTTTCCTGTTCTTTCTTCTCCCTTGCTTCAATCTAAAGCTGTAAAGAAAAATACACAAGGAAATGGCCTGGAGTCAAAAGAAGCCAATTACCCGCTCTTTTTCTTCCTTTATTGTGATCACCTGCCAGCTATAGGGGTTTAGGAAGGTTTTTCAAACGGTTGATACGGCTCAATCATCCCTGGCTCTTGCACCCTGCAGCCATGCAATCACCGACACTGTTGCTGTCTAGACTAGAACCATGAAAAGACATTGAAGGTGCATGGATGGACAACGGCTGAGTCTTCTTCAGTCAGTTGTTATTATGATGGTTATTATAATCACAATAATACTACAAATATTATAATTAAAACCTTTAAAAAAAAAAAAAATGGAAATAACAGGGTGGACAATAAAAAACACATTTTGGCTTAAAGAGAAATCCTCCTTCATTTGAACATAAAGAGTCTTATATGACACCTTGGTGACGCATACACTGGGTACAGAGAATAGTAGCAATCAGTGCTTTACAATTAATAAGGACTTTATTGCATGGCCTTTTATCAACACAAACCCGCTTAAACAAAAGATTTAGCTGAAGAGATTTTCCAAGACCAGAGATTTGAAAACTCTTTTTTTTGCTCAGTGCTTTTGACTGAAGCTCAACGAAGACTTTCAGCTATTGACATATCGTTCAACCTTCTTGAACACGTGATGCTCATTCATTCTACAGAGAATACCTTTATCTCTGATAATGACCACAGGTCTCTGCATGTCATTCTACTCTTTGTCTCTACAAACTGTCGAATAAAGAAATAAATGATTTTTTAAGAAAAAGTTTTGTGCCTGGATATGGCATGGCACCTCTCTCTGCTCCTGACATTTGGTGAACTGGGAGTGGACGAGGGAGGGAGTGAACATCACTTTATTTAATGACTGCTTGCCGCTGTGTTGAGGAGGCCATTACAAGCTAATGACTGTCTCTCTCTCGGCAGCACTGACAACACAAAGCTGTCCAGAGGTCGTGCTGCTTACATCCACACACACTTAAGCACATGGTATCTATGTTGGTAGCCATGGAGGGCAAAGAAAATATACCTATTGAAAGGCAAGACACGTCAGACAAAAACATTGTTTTTTTCAAGCACTGGTCAATGTTGCAGAGTCTGGTCTATTTTGCTTGTAGTAGAATGTCTTCTTTTCACACCGATAAAAAAATCAATAGTCGAAAAAAATGAACATTTAAATGTTTATTTGACTAAACCTTGACTGTTTGCTTCTGCATATTTCTCCTTTACAGCCATCATTGACGGCCATTATCTCAACATTTGTTCTTCTAAAGCACTTACAGTACATTAGCCTAACTAAACTTTACATAATCAATTAGAACTATTTTGACAGAAGGCCTTACAAAGGGATGTGTTCATATGTTTTTCACTTTCTGATTCATGATACATGTTGTTCTTAAAAGAAAAATGCTGTAGATGCATTTTTAAGACTGTAAATAGTAAAGAAAAAAAATGATTTATACAAATGAAAAAAGGCTGTAGGCCTATCCAAAATCTTTTCGGTAACATTTTGGACTCTAGTATGTTGTAAAAATGAAATAAAGATTTTAACTCTGGCTTTATATCATAGGTATTTGGTTTTTAAAGACATATCATACTTATACAACCACTCCTCAAAACGTTTTCAAAGTACACAGTCCTGCCCGCCTGCAAGGGTAATGGACCGTGTTAATTTAACAGGATAACCATAGACTGTATGTAAAGAGGATTTTATTAGCGCATTGCAAACAACTTGAAGGTGCATACCACCACCTACTGTACTAGAGTGTGAAGCTCAGATATACAAATAAACAGGGTTGTTGCTGAATTCTTTATACAGTCTATGCTGAACACACATGCTTGGAAATTGCAAAGAAAATCCAGGGCAGTGGCACACACTACGTAGTCATAGGCATAAATAGTCATAGCATAACAAGTGTAGCTAAACTGTGCACTATGTTCTGACAACTTAAAAGTTAGTGTATTGTTAATAGTTGGTTTGTTAATTGCTGTTTGTAGATCCTACAGACTATTGAGGAAAAAGTGTCTTTATATTCAGTAATTTCCACCATATCGAAAATGTTATTGAGTCTTGAGTATTTTTCTGAGTATCGTATCGAGTTTGAAATTCTAGAATCGTGACGACCCTAGTAGCTATGGTTGAAACTAAGCCCCAACCACAGCGATTTCTACCAGCATCCAATGTGGAAGTGACAAACATTGCAGTAACTTCCAGTGGCCACTAGGGGGGTGGTACCAAAAGTGAACAATTTTTTGTTGACTCATTTGTTAAACAGGCCGTTTTCACAACATTATTAAACCTATTTACGGGCTGGTCCACAAAACCATTCTAGTCTGTATGTTTAGGTCATATCTCCATGACAACACTGAGGGGGGGTGCATTTTTTCTAGCAGGCTAGTTTTTATTCTTTTGGAGGTTAAAATGTATGAATGATTAGGGGCGCAATCTTTTGAGTGACAGCTATCCGCCCATTGTCCCTCACTTTGCCTCGGAGGTATACGTCAGCTAGATGGGCGTATCTCCCTCCCCCCGACGTCACATTAATGCCCTTTTTCGGCAAGAGGAAATGAGGCGGAGTAAAAATCTCACAAGATGGCGACGGGCATAAGCCAGTAGAATTGGATGCAGTACGAATAACTGAGGTTAGCCCGGATGCTACATCCATTTTATATACTATCTATGGTTCAAACCAGCACCTTTGAGAGCTATGGTTTGAACTGTTGGCTAAGCTCCCTACTCTGAGATGTTTGGTTGGTACCATTCGCTCCCTTTGCTCCGTATAGGCAAGCATGCAGGATACGGACAAAATGTACCCAGAGTACGGACAGAAGGCTCCTTCTCATCCATATGCGTAGTTAATGTAGAGCATAAATGAGCCTTTATTTGTCAAGCTATATACATAAGCATTGTCTTACATGTACTGTAGATGCATGCTGTATGGTTGCCATTAAGGATGAAGGCCTGTCTCTCTTTGTCATCCTTTCTCACCTCGCCTCATCAAATAGACATCATTAATTGAATTACTGAGAGACTCTCTGTAGCCTCGAGCCATAATGTTAAACTTAAACAGTGTCTGGGAGGGGGAAAAAGCATTTTTAGTCAGCTAATGAAGCAGTACCAGTGATGATTGTTTTCCTACTTGGCGGAGAGTTTGTGTGAAACTAATGACTTCTAAGCGATAATGAATTGATTGCGGGCCACCTGAATAAGCAGAGTTGTAATAAGAAGTGACAGGGAGAAGGAGTGCCGATATAACCATCAGCGCTCTGTCTGAGGAAATCACTGCCACGCTTTGTTTCACTGTTGTGTTGAGACTAATCAAAATGTTCCTTTAAAACGTGGGGGAAGCAATTCTGGAGAATGTTTGTCGACAAATTCAGTGAATATCTCCTCGCGATCTGCTTCTTTGTCCGTACTGGGATGTGCGCGCTGAAATTCAATCTGGTGTTAATACACAGCATAGGTAAACCATTCATGCTTTGTTCACATACCAGTTTACAGAGCCTATAGGCTGTGCGTTGACACCAGATTTTTCAAAACTGTGTTTGCCTTTCAAAGTAAAATTTCCATGATCAAGGTTTTTTGATTATTGTGTCTGAACAATTATAGACAAGTTTGAAATCATTTGACACATGTTTTAGTGCTTTGGTATGCTACATTTTGAGTCTATACAGTTAGCACGATGTCAGCCCTAAATTGCTGCATCATGCTTATTATCCAAATTTCTGGGATTGGGGTGATTTGTGCCAAAGGGCCTGGGTGAGTTATAAGTAAGTAAGTAAGTAAAATGTATTTATAAAAGCACATTTATGACAGTTTGCACTGTCCAAAGTGCTGTACATAGTGCATTCAGTAGATAAACAATGAAGGTAAAATAACAATAACCAAAATAAAAGACGTAAAGCCCATACATCCACATAAACACAGATAGTAGTGCAGAGGTAAGATAGTTAATGGGGAGGAAACACCAGGGTGTACATATGGGTTTTGAGCCTTGATTTAAAGGCAGAAATGTAGGGGAATCACATTTGTCAGGTGGCAGTTGGTTCCACAAGCACGGAGCAACTAGTGCAAAGTACATTTCTGAGAGTTGTGCCAGTGGCATGGCTGCATACGCTGGTCACCAAAAGAAAGTGATTGTCTACAGTAGCTCAGAATAGAGTGACATCTCAATTCCACTTAACGACACCACTGATGAGAGTTCAGATGGCCAGAAAGATGATGATGGTGACTTTGTCATTGTGAGCTTTGCAGGTAAAACCATTAGATCTGCTAGGCCTTGTTTAAGAAAATTGTCCTTCAATCTTTGTCAACTATTTACTTTAAATACACCTTAAATAAGTGATTGTCTAATGGATTTGTCTTGCATTACAGTTTATGAGATATATAGCAATGGCACAATTCACCCCATGGTATTCTCTCCAACCGCACAACTTACACCACACTGGGGCCAAGTTGTGCATCAAGACAACTTTTTTTCTGAAAGCTATATTTCTTCAACAGTTTATTCCAGATCCAAAGTTTTTATTGCCAGGGATGCACAACACCCTGAAATATATGTACATATTTGAGTTGGAGACTTTACTGTCAAGGCCTCACTTTAAAGTCACTTCGAGTGAAAAGTTGCACAACTTAGGCCACTCTCCCCTATACTATTGATTTTTTTTCTATGTTTTTGATTGACTTTTTGACAAATTAAATCATATTACTTATCAAAGTTATTTTACTGATTAAAAATAAACATCCTAACCCTTGCCCCAATTTTGTGTATAGATCCTATATTATGCTATTTTTCCGGTTCAGATTTTTTATTTTGTGACTCTACTAGAAACTGTTTTCATGGTGTAGTGTCCAACAATCCCTTTTTATTTCTCACACTGGCATTGCTGTATTAATTGTGATTTAATTTTCACAGTGATATGTTTGAGAATATATATGTACACTTAAGGCGAGACACCCCAGGTGAATAGGGATTTTTTTTAACTTATAGATATCATCATGAAACTTTGCCAGTTGTCACATCCTGGCTCAAGGGAAGGACAAAGAGGAAACCACACAAGAGAATTAGTTTAACACTTACGAGCAACAACAACAATAACATGGTCCAGCTGTGCCAAAAAATACAGATGTAGGTTCACTGTGTAACCAGCGGCAGTCTTGTCACAAATAGGCCTATCATTAAAACAGCCTGAACACGCACCCCGATCGCAAATACACACACATTAACAGCAATTCAGCAACATACTAAACACATTAACAACAGCAGTGTGTGCTCAGCAGCACAAATAAAGGCAGACATCAGCCCACCTGAAAGTGAAAGTGTGCCGGCTGACGGAGGACAACACCGGTGCTTCGCTGTAGGCTACTATATGGAATTCCACACGGACACTGCCGTCAACTTTGGGTTCATATTTTATCCTCAGAAACAGACACAGCTGGGTGAGTTTCACTATGCTAACCGGCGCTACCTTGGCTAAAGTACAACCAACAGCTAAACAGATGCAAAATACACATATTTGCAGAATGTATTGGAAGCCCAATGTCCTCACTCCACACGCCCACCTCGTCTTGCAGACCACCGCCACCGGGCAATCTCAACGCTGATTGGCTGTGGAGGCGCGGTGCCCGGCGGCGCTGCAGAAAAAAATGAAAATTTTCATCTTTTTCTGCGGCGCCGTGTTTGCCGCACAAGCCTTCGATTCACGCTCCTTCAATGACACAATTTCTACACACCGCAAATGGCCGCGCTCCCGATTCACGCGCCTCTCATGAGGCGCGGCCACGCGCCGCGCAAGCCCCCGCCGCCGGCCGCTGGACGCCGATTATTGGGTGGACGCGCGGCCACGCGCTAGTACATTGACTTTGTATGTAATCTCGCCGCGCGGCCAGTGCGGTGTGTTCGCAGCTTTATAGCTCAGGAGAGCAGCCAGCATGGGTGTTTGCAATCAGCAATCAGCTCCTGGAAGCCTGCCAATCAGGAGGTGCCAGGAGCTGTCACAGTTGATTACTGACATTAACACAAATATTTTTTGTATGACATGTTTCTCTTTAATCTTTTATTAAATATGCAAATATGGCAATATTTAACCAATTATGCGTACATTTGGTAGCCTGGCATTCCCAGACCTGCCACTAGGCGCTGGCAAATTAAATTTGCTGCGCGTGTTGGTCTGGACACGCTCCGTTGAAGCTTATCAAGAAAACCAGAAATCTGGTTATTGGTTTCAATTGGTTCTATCTAATATGGGCGCGCCAGAGCCCTTTATATGGTACTCTGGGGAGGACGTAACCGGGTGACGACAGTGACGTGCATGCGACGTCGAAGCCGTGATAGTAAACATCAAAGATGGCTGCGGATATGTTGTGTGAGTTTGAGACTGCTTTGGCCTCGACCCTTAACGATTTGGAAGACGTCACTCAAATATTTCATTAGC
The DNA here is from genome assembly GCA_026122265.1 of Ammodytes dubius. Classification (NCBI taxonomy): domain Eukaryota; kingdom Metazoa; phylum Chordata; class Actinopteri; order Uranoscopiformes; family Ammodytidae; genus Ammodytes; species Ammodytes dubius. Next base: position 2,802,238 of record CM047510.1, read on the forward strand.
AAGTAAGTGGAATGTTCTGTTTTGCCGACCGACAACGGCAAACGTTTAATTTAACAGTTTAACAGCTGTTCGCTAAACGAACAGCTGTGCATCGCACCTTGTGCATCGGTCTGATTGGTTGTAGTGCTATCCAACTGCGTGCAGTGGCATTTGAAATGCACGAGTAGGAGCCGCCCTTGAGTTGGAAATCATTATTGATCGTGGCCAGACCCTCTATCGTTTAAGATATCAGGGTCAGGATTTCCAGGCTATAAATTTGGGTCATTTTTCGAGAAAAAAATCGAGATGTTGGATAAAGCCAGAGTTAAAATCTCTATTTTATTTTAACCACATATTAGTTTCTAATGTTTTTACACAACAGATTTTGGATACAGCCTTTTTTCATTTAATAAATCAAAAAATACTATGTACATGTCTTAAAAATGCATGTTTGGCATGTTTTTAGGAGGAAAATGTATCATAAATCAGACAATTAACAATATTTTAACAAATCCTTGTGTAAAAGCCTTTAAAATAGTGCTATGAATGATTATGTAAAGTTTGGTTGATGTCAGTGGTCTAGAAGTTGAGATATTTTGTTCAGAGTATTGGAAAAAGCTCATTTTGAGAAAACGGCCGTTAAAGATAAACACGTGAATTCTACCGATAATCACTGATTATAGCTACAGTTATTTATTGAATTAGGCCCTGCAACCCTCAATGCCATAAACCATAACATAGCAAACATTTACATCCACACGCCAATTTAAACCTGATTAATTCATTATTGTCAACCTGCTCTGCAGTCGGCACAGACGCTCTCTCTCCCCACCATCTCCCTCTGATCCTCTGACAGTCTGTGTCTCTCCGACGTGATCGGCGTGATTTACATGTCTTTAACACTTCCCCCTTCAAATGGCGATCATCTTATGTCCGTAGCCAATTGATCATGTATTTTTTTTGTGTTGGTTTGGCATATTTTTGGCGTTTTTCCCATTTTATTTTGAGATTTTCTAGCTACCCGCGGCTAGCCTCTAGCCTCTCAGAAATGTGCATTGGCCAATGAGGTTGCGTTCCTAGCATTAAATCCCTCCTCAAACTTTCACGACTGGTTACTGATACAAAGGAGCAAAATACGGACACAAGCAGACAAGGTTTAGTAAAATAAACACCTAAAACTTATATTCTGGACCTTTTATCCATACTAGTATGAAAAAGACATGTTATGGAAGATAAATAGACACAAATCTCAAAATTGACCGGTGCTTTAAAAAAACATGTTTTGCCTGCCGTGTCTCGCCTTAATCTATCAAGATTAATTCACATGATCACAATCATTTCATGATGTGTGAATGTCGATACTAAGCCTGCTATCGATGTATGAATGTGTGTGTGTGTGTGTGTGTGTGTGTGAATGGTAACGTGGGAATGGGAACAGGTCTCCCTTGCAAAAGAGTCTCTGGGCTCAATGGGATTTACCTGTATAAATAAAGGTTAAACAAAAAAAACAAAAAAAATTAGAAGAGAAGAGGTCAAAAATACTTAATTCCAACTTTATGTACAACAGTGTATGTTGACCAATGTAAATAAACAAAACGTCTATAACTATTCCTCTGCACTTGAGCCCCCATATTTCCTTGTTTACCACCTTCATCCTCCCAACACACTGAGAAGAAGACTTCTTATATACTGGTGTCACCCTAAAGGATGTGTGTGTTATTAACAATTCAAACGTCCTCCCTCAGTGTGTCAAACTGTCTGCTTCAGCTTTTAAGATCAATTATGGATTAAATAAAATGTTACTTTACAACAGATGGTATCAGCAAATATGGAATTATGCCAAGTCAAAAAAACAAAGAATTACACTGTACTCTGACTCTTACTGGAGACTAGAGGCTGAGGGTGGCATGGATGTTAAAACATACTGTCAAACAAATGATATGCTGTTCTTATGTGTTCTATGTATTGGGGTGAATACAGTAAGGCACCACTGTCAGTGTGACGTTGTCCATGACATCAGCAGCTGAGGTTATTGGGTTGTGATGTCTGGCTGTAGGAGATTCAGGAGAGTTGTTCATGGCTGGTAATTCTAATGGATGCCCGTTGTGTGTGTGTGTGTGTGTGGTGTGTGTGTGTGTTGTGTGTGTGTGTGTGTGTGTGTTTGTGTGTGTGGTTGGGGTGTGTGTGTGTGTGTGTGTGCCACACTGTGGTGGCAGCAGGGACTCAGCATTCCAATGCACGACACGTCTTAGGGCAATCGCCACTGCGGTTTACCCTCTGCTCTGTTGCCGTGGTGACTGAGTCACTAAGGAGGAGGGGTTGTGTGTGTTTGCACAACGGGGGGGGGGGGGCGACAAAGGCTTCACCCCTCCCCACCCAGCACCTTTATTGTCATTGCTCCAGTCATGCACTTTATCATTTTTGATTTTTGTTTAAATTCAAACCTATTGTCCGTTCCTGCCCATCACAACACTTAGAACTGAGAGTAGCAGTGATACATTATGCCTGTAGCCATACACCTTCTCACTACCTATCAGCGCTAGGTTTGTGCTGACAAATGACTAATTTGATCCTTTATTATCGGACATTCTAGTTATTGTCTGCTTCAGCCTCTTGCCTATCAGTCTGCCTTTTGAATATTGGACGTGTGTGACAGAGTGCTGAGTGAGTGAAGACACTCAGAGGGAATGCTTAATAGCTTTGGTTGAAGCCTAATACATTGCTTAGTGCTTTATTAAAGGTTTGGATCAGGAGAGAGAGCTGTGCTGTAAATCCTGGGGTCTTAAAGGGCTTAAGGAGTGATAGGAGAGAGGTATGAAAATGTGTGTTTTTGTGTGTGTGTGTGTGTGTGTGTGTGTGTGTGTGTGTGAAATACAGAGTGAGAGGAAGATATGATGCCAAAAATAGGATGGAAAGAGCAAAGAGACATATTATTTAGAGAGAGATAGTCTTGGTGAAGATTATTATTTAATAGGAATTTGAGCTTGCTTTTTAATCATCTAATTGAGCTGTGTGTGTGTGTGTGTGTGTGTGTGTGTGTGTGTGTGTGTGCACGTGCGTGTGTGTGTGCCTCATTAAGACTCAGTTCTGACCACTAACATGTTCTCATCCCTATGCGACCTTTTGCAATTACTTGAGTGATCTATTCAAAGGCAACTAGCTTTCAGTATTGGGCCAAAAATGGTATTGTTCGTATTATGATTAAGACTAGTTGTAATTGTATTGACCTTTATTTGCCCTATTTCTCATGCTTCATGGTTTATTGGAAAATTGAGATACAAATATCTACAAAACCATACTGTTTAAGGCAAGAATAATTCAATTAAAAAGGTGTAAATACCCTTTTTTTGAAACACAAAATGTGTCAACCAGCTAGCTCGAAGAAAGCACTGATAACTGTTACCTTCATGTTTGGCTCCATCCACTCTCATCATTATAGAAGCTTCAGAAGCTTAAACATTTGTATAGAGCTCTAAATGGTAATTTTGTTGTTTCTTTACTTGTTGCCATAACATATATTTTTTTGTTATATGTTGGCTGAATAGACCAGCTTATACTGCACCCTAACCCTAACCCAGGAGGAACTTTTAAATATTTCTGAAACTCATTTTTCCTCTGATGATCATAAATGACATGTCACAGCAAACGGGACCATCAGTGCAAAGAACGCTAATTTTATATAGTTTAACTTAATGCCTTCGTCATGGGTACGCTCATCAAGGAAAATAGCTGGAAAAGAAAAAACACTACTGCTTTTGTCCAAAGGGGGTGCAAGAATGAACACAAACTGAAAGTTCCTCGGAGCACCTTTAAATACAAACATAATTGCTTTATCTATCTCAAATTTAGATTGTATGTATAAAGAGCTTTACATGCTTATAGAGCAGCCAGTTTGCCTATAAAGCCCTCTTCTTATTACCATAGGAATGAACAATCTCCTCTCTATATTAAGCCTGATAAAAGTGTCAGTTAATCAAAGTCATTGAAGAAAGGCAACATTGTTAGAGACTGTCATAATAAGGCTCCTATCATCACTCAATCTGCCTTTTTCTCCCTTTGTTCATTACTGTGGTGATTATGCCTCTGTAGATTCAATGGAGAGGAGATGAGAGACTGTGCAGACACTGTTATGACCCCTTTCACACATGCACTGTGACTCTGAAATGATCCTGGGTTTACCCGGGTGAGCTGTACTGTGAACACAGATGTCAGGGTAATTGGACCCAGACTTTACCCAGGTGGCCCCTAGTCCTCAGTCAGGGTCAGATGGGCGTAACATGTCGCTGCTGGCTGGCGTTTTTTTTTTTTAATATTCATAAATCAGTGCTATTGGCCATACATCCCGTCTGTGTGTGGGTTTTATAACCTTTTAACCAACAATAAGTATCAAAAAAGAGCTTGTTCTTGAAAATATAGTGGGTTTTCTTTATTAGTCTCGATTTCAGATGGTAGGGTCAGAATTTGGCGTAAACAACATGAACGCATGGATCCATCCTGCCTTGTTCCAACGATTCAGGCTGAGGGTGGTGGGGTAATCTTGTGGGGGTTATTTTCTTAGCACTTTGAGCCCCTTGGCACTTCTGGGCCCCTTAGTACCAATTTAGCATTGTTTATACGCCACAGCCTACCTGAGTATTGTTGCTGACCATGTCCATCCCTTTATGACCACAGTGTACCCATCTTCTGATGGATACTTCCAGCAGGATAATGCACCATGTCACAAAGCTCAAATCATCTCAAACTGGTTTCTTGAACATGACAATGAGTTGACTGTACTCCAATGGCCTGCACAGTCACCAGATCTCAACCCAATAGAGCCCCTTTGGGATGTGGTGGAACCAGAGATTCACATCATGGATGTGCAGCTGCTAGATCTGCAGCAACTGCGTGATGCTATCATGTCAATATGGACAAACACCTCTGAGGAATGTTTCCAACACCTTGTTGAAAGTATGCCTCGAAGCATTAAGGCAGTTCGGTAGGCCAAAGGAGGTCCAACCCGGTACTAGCAAAGTGTACCTAATAAAGTGGCCGGTGAGTGTATAAATAGACATTGTTTGGTGGTCTGGTCTGGTACCTAATCTGTTTCCATAACAGGGTTGCCAATTTGCCAACAATTATTTAAGCATTTGTTCGATGTATGATGAAAATAATTCTCAAATACGCTACATGAACAATATTGAGGTGTCATGAATTAGTATCTTTTTCTGTCTCAAAGCTGCCATCGATTAAGCAAAGTCATTACTACATGTGTTGTGAGAAAGACATTTCTGCCAACCAAAACCTCTTCTAGAACATATGACCATATCTCTCCTGCTGCAGTGTGTCCACCAACCAACAAAACTATGGCCACTAGGTTCTAACCCATTAAGGCCGATTTCCACCGGCTGCATCTCCGGTCCTTCTCCGCTCCAGCACGGCAGAAACAAAAATAGAAATAAGAGCAGTCAGTGGGTGAGTTTCCACCACGGCCGCTGCGCCGTCTCTCTGCTCCACTGCTGCTCCAGCTCTCCGGTGAAATACGCACTGCTTCTATTTCTGCCGGATGCCGGAGCTCACCGCATCAATTTAGCACAGAACACATCGAGATAGACAGGAACACAAGCGCCGATAAAACAATAAAACGTCCGGCTAATTTTCAAAATAAGACACTCGGTGTTCACTGCAGGTGACATTCTCAAAACAGAGACACATACAAGCATGTCCACTGTTCTTTTACTCGTTCGGATGGGAACAATAACCTTCCGTGCGTTCGTTGTTGTGTAAATACCATATAGGAGAATCATATTATCAAGAGCGATCGCCCGTCACTTTTATTACCGCGGGAACTCCTCGGTCTCGCGACCCCAGCAGTTCAGCGGAGCTGGCCGTGCTGGTTTGAAAACGGAGCCGTGGGTATTGCCGGACGTGAGCGCACGGAGCAAAACCGTTGGACACCGCACCGCAGCCAGTGGAAATCCGGGGTTACAGTTCATGTGGGGAAATTGTGGCCGTGATTTAAAAAGGGTGCCACCGTTTCAGAAAGGTTGCAAACTCAGTTCTGGGTTTTGGCAGTAATATGGGTTTGAATTTGTGTGTGAATGATTTGCTTTGGAAATGTAACTGAGTCTCTGTACAATTCATTGTTTTTACGGGGACCTTGCAATGCTGCTTGGTTAATAACTTATTGTTTTAATGTCATAATGATTGCTGTCAGTTCATCAATGCCCCATTTCGCATTTGCCCTTTGCAAATCAGGATTCACTGAGGTTAAAAAGAAAGCGACAAAAACAGGAGGAGAAGTAGACCAGTGCTGGTTATCCAGACAATTCTCATGCTCGGCATATGATCTTCAGAATGTCAGAGCGAGGGGACTCATTGAGATTGCTTCCATGGCAACAGCAAAATTACCTGTAGAACTGTGTGTGTGTGTGTGTGTGAGAGAGAGAGAGAGAGAGAGAGAGAGAGAGAGAGAGAGAGAGAGAGAGAGAGAGAGAGAGAGAGAGAGAGGAGAGAGAGAGAGAGAGAGAGAGAGAGAGAGAGAGAGAGAGAGAGAGAGAGAGGAGAGAGAGAGAGAGAGAGAGAGGAGAGAGAGAGTAATGAGCTGTTCAGATCTGTCAGGGACTCAGAATGTGCCAACACTCTGTGAGACCACAAATGAAAGCTTCTCCCATTTTCCTTATCTCTCCATCCGCCCCTGCTCATCTTAATTCTTATCTAAGTCAATGTATATTATGCACTGCTACGAAACAACTCAAAGCAACCACCACTGTCGAACAAGTGTTGTGTCAAAGGGGATGACAACTCATTAAGCATGTGCAGTCACATTCAAATAACATTGAAAACAGAGGTGGTCATGTTACATGCGAAACACAATTGGGCTATAGGTCCCTTATCAATTAGTTTTGATCATGTAATTTGTCTTACTCTGACTATTTTTAGTTTTTACGTCTTAATTAACTGTGTTCAGAAACAAGCTGCACTATTTCCTTTAAGACTGTTCTTTAATTCAATTCCAGGCTGCATTCAAAGGAGTGTTAGAGAGAGATTGCAGCAGACGCTCAGATGGGGACACACAGTTTAGAGACAAGATAACTTCTACTTTTGACGTATTGTGACGAATAGGGCTATAACGATATGCGTATCGTATTTTTTTTGGTTTACAGCACAGTTCATTTATTTTTATTTTTCAACAGTAACATTTTGTTATATATTTGGTTATTTCTTTAGTAATTTGGCGTATATTGTAGGGCTGCAACTAACGATTATTTCAATAATCGATTAATCGGTCGATTATTTTTTCGATTAATCGATGAATCGGATAAAAAAAAAGAAACATTTGTAAATGCCGCATCTTTATTCAAAAACTGAACATTACTTCAAATTCACAGTGCAGACTGAAGTGTCAAAACACCAGGTTATTGCTCCAACGTCCCGGAACTATTAAAAGTAATATTAAATGATAAAAAATGTATAATAAACTTAACTGGGATAACGCAAAAAAAAACATACAATGTATGATATACATTTATACAGTATAAGGGATGTCCATGGTAAACCAGTCAACCGATAATATTTTTAACCGGTAAATACTAACGGTTAAAAAGATTAAATCATCTTAATTTCTCTCAGATGACAGGAGATCGTTAATTTGTATTGATATTGATACCATTTTCAAGACTCCTTAACAATCCAAGTCTTTATTGATATCACAATTGATAAATTTATATTATTTTGTTGAAATAGAACTTGTATTATTGCTTTAATTGCTGATATGATCATAGCTCAAGATAGGACATTAAACAGGTCATAATTCCATCTTTACTATCTATTTTATATTGCTGGGAAAACAAGTTTCGCCAAAATCTCAAATTTCTTTTTTTTTTTGCATTTGAACACAACAATCATATTACTGAGCCGGCCTGAACACATCACGGTTGACATGTTTGCTACTTTTTTTAAGCTAATTAGCTCTATATCCTTCCGATTTTAACATGGATTTAAAATCTGGATCACTATTTTTAACTGACGGGACTTTCTACACCGTTCGGCTGTGTGACTACTGCCGCTGCTTTGAATGTCTGTTGATGCGCCGATGCCGACTCTCCGAGCACGTCTGCACACCGTCTGCAGCAGCAGCAGCTGACAGAGTTGTTTTGGACTAGACGGATACTGAGTTGAAGGAGTTTTTGTAACCCAAAGAAAGCAAAGGTACAACACTTTTATATAGGCCTGCAGTCCAGTGTTAGATATGACCAAAATACAAGCTGTGGCCGCTCACACTATAGCTTTCACTATAGGCTCGCTGTGGGCATGCATGAACCTGTCGGCGGCTGGATGTAAACAGTGCCGTGCCTGCAAGTGACTTAATCGCGCAACTCAACGAATTGATGACCAAATTCGTTGCCAACGCTTTTAGTAATCGATTTTAATCGATTGATCGATTCGTTGTAGTCCTAGTATATTGTTCTTTGTGTTCAAATCTGTTTATTTGTTATTAAATGTTACATTAAAGAGCACCTATTATGCTTTTCCATCTTTTCTGACCTATAAATGCTGTTATAATGTTATACATTCATACTAAATGATTAGCCTGGCTCCGCCCGCCTACCTACTTCCGCTCAAATTTCATTTTCCCTTCAGTAGTCAATCTGGGGCTGCGGTGAATTTCTCAACTTTAGCTCAGGAACATTTCGGAACGTCCAATCAGCGAACAGAGCGAGTGGCTGAGAACGACGACGTTGAAGTCGCGCTCCAGTTTCAGTTGAATGCTGCGTTCCTTTATACTCGGAACTCGGAGATTTCCGACTTGGTAGTTCCGAGGTCCGACCTGTCTGTGTTCCAGTGCATCTGCTCTCGGAAGTATGGACGCCGACAACCTTTCTCGTCCAAATAACTAAACGTTAGGCCCAGCAAGTTACCGTTGCCAGGTACATAGACCACAATATGTAGTGCAGTCAGAAATTTCCGAGTTCCCTGTACAACTGGAACGCACCGTCAGAAGCCGGCTCATGACATACGTGACGACCAAACGTTATCTGCATCTGCACCCTTTGTTGTTTGGCTTAGACGGCGAAACCACATGAGTTCCTTGACGAATCAAGGCTGCAACAATGTGATGACGTATCCGCGTCGACTATGAAGCCTCTGAATAAGGAAACAACACATATGTGATATCGCTGGAAAGCCTAGAATCTCCTCTTTACCCAACGTTTTCAATTACACAGATAGGATCAGCGGTTCAAAAGTAATTCATAATTTTAGAATGTTATACATTTGACAACGGGGGCTCTCTCGATCTTTGAGGGTTAACTAATGCTTACTTCAGCATTAACTAAGCATACCCGTAAGCTAATGAATAGTTAAGGCTTATTATTAATCATTAAATAAGCAGTTATTAATGGTTAGTTAATGTGTAGTTAATGCTAATTAATCATTAACTTAGCATTAAGTAACAGTTAATTAATGTGCCCTTATTGTTTGGTGTTACGTTAAGTGTACATTTGAAATCCAAAAATGCGTTGCCTCTTGACTGGGTGGAAGGGACTAGTTAGAATGCCTACTGCCAGAGCCTCAGGGTATGAGCATGTACACTGATTGCTCCGACGCTTGCTTCCTGATATTGTGAAGTGATCATTCACTTTCCCTTGTAGCAAATGTGGGCTGCCTGATTTTTAGCAACACACCTCTACAGCTATTTTTCTTCTCCATACTTTCTTTTCATTTCCTTTTTCTGCATCCCCCCGTCGACTCTGCAAACCACTGTTCACATACGAGCGGGGGCCATCTTTCTGCCTACTGTGTAGAGTCAGACAATATAATTGGCTTTACTACCTCACCAAACAGGATTCTAAATTTAACAGCGCTCTTACCAGCAGCTTCTAGTGGTAGTTACAAGTTGTTATCTGTATTTATCTTCATTCATTTGCTATAAATTCCCCGGCCCGTCTCTTTCCATTAACTTTTGATTCCTATTACTTGTTGTTTTAAACCCTCATATTACCAACATATTTTACATCCGTGGACTACAGAGAGGGTCCCTGGTGACCCCGAGCAGAGAATACTGGAAGAAACCAGCGTCAAATAAATAGAAAAAGATTATTATCATTTTAGGAGAGTAAAACGTTATTTGCTCAATGCAAAAAATGGAAATATCACTGTTTTAGCGGAATTTTTAGAATTCCTCTGCTGACTGTCAACTTCAAAGTTAGTCAAACCTACTATACCAGATGGTAGGCTATACTTCAAAATGACCACAATACATTTGTATTTAAAAAAAGCAGAAATAAGTAGAGAATCATAAAACAATAATATTTAGTCATGAAGAACAAATTGATTGATACATTTGTTAAAACATTGGAATGATGGAATAAAACAGCAGTGAGATAATGACAAGAGACTGACTACTCCAGTTCTGCTTTTCTGGCATATTTAACATATAATATCCCCCCTGCACCTTGCACATCAACTTTAGTTGAGACTCAACAACTTTCCACTCTTACACAATATGGTATGGATGAAGTAAAAATAAATTACCTACACTTGTATATGTTTAAGTGTGGTCTTATGTGATGTACACTCCATTACAATGGTATTGTAATGTACTAGCCTGGCACCGCCCACCTACATACTCCCGCTCAATTTTTTTCCCCCTTCAGTAGTCAGTCTGGGTGTGCAGTATTTATGCGATTGGTTGGCAGATCCAGAGTGGCACTGGGCAGATCCAATAGTTTTAAACTTCAACAGACACCCGCCTTCAAGTGAGTTAACGTTTGTCAATTGAGCGATGCCAGACCTTCTGTACAAATGAAATGAAGTTCGATGGTCTGGTAGGACCAGGCTAGTAATGTACCCATGAGAGCAAGTTTTCCCATGTCTGTCCATTTCTTCTGCTTACTGTACTATACCTGTATTATCTTTTTTGTAGTTGTGTTACGTTAATACCCTGAACATCTATGAATACAGTTGAAAAAAAAGTAACTTAATCTAAATAATAATACTAATTTAAAGTTAATTCTGGTGTTATCACTGGGGCGCTATCACACACCAACCCTATCTCATCAAAATTACGTTCCCAGAGGACTATTCGGCATTCTCAATTACGTTTGACCATTTACGTATTTTGTCCGTGATTACGTTTTTATGAACATATTCGGCATTCTCAATTACGTTTGACTGAAAAACGTATTTTGTCCGAAATTACGTTTTTATGAACATATCGCAAACAAGTTCGTTCTCAGCCTAGAGCTGTTCAGGATGCTCAATTACGTTTGGCTACAAAACGTATTGATTACGTTTTAATAAACATATCGCATACATTCGTTCTCAGCCTATTTTTTGCCATTTATTTACCTCTAGGATTATGTTTGGTTGAAGTGTGCGTTGTCTGGTCGGCTGCCTGAACTACAGCGCTGCAGGAAATTAATATGTTCCATAGATATGTTCACATGTTTCTTCATTCATTCATTCAAACAAACTGGTGAAGGCAATCGACGTTCCGACATGGCCACGCCCCCTTTGGGTGGAAAACAAAGCGATTTTGACTATAATGCAAAAAATTGCGGTCCAAAACAGCACAAAAAGAAAACGATCAGAGGTAAATAAGTTACAATTTGACCGACAGACACAATGTTAAGATCCTTTACAACTACTCTGCCAGCTAGATAACGTTAAACTAGACTACGGAACTACACAGGGCTGCAGGGAAAATAGGGTGACGTCAGACGCACGCCCCTCTACAAACCAATCAGTATCGAGGAATGCTAAACGAGCCTATCGGCAGCCCTGAGCTAAAAAGATTTCTAGCGAGACCTATGTACTTTATTTTCATAATCTTGATATTGCGAATTCATATGATCTGTCTGAAGTCTGATAGGCTAATTCTCAAGAAATGTTCGGTACACAAATAGGCTACGTGCCAAGCTGTTGATCAACTGGACACAATCAAAGATAGCACACACACACACAGCTGACAAGAGCGCTCCCTCCCTCCACCCTCCGCCGAGTTTTTTTTCCCAGAGCAAATTTTTGAAGTCAAGGGTTATCATGGTGACACAAATACGTCACACTTCAGCTAGTAAGTGCATAAACATATGTTTTGAAAACATATCTAGCGAGAAATACATCAGAATATCATTATATTCGGTAATTGGGAATCTGATCTCTATTTGGTTAGTTTGCTGACGTATTTACCACCGTTGCTATGTAATCCTACATTTCCCATCATCCTTTTTAGGGCTGGGCGGACCCGTTCGACTCCTATCAGAGTGTCTGCCGATTCAGGGCGCATTCCATTTACAATTCAGGGCCTCCGCCGTAAAACCACAAGTCAGACATGTTCACACGGCTGACACTTCCGTTCTGCCCCATCATAATAAAAAAAACTTAACAGGAAGTAGGTTACATTATTCCCCTCCTCCGAAACGTCCCCGTTTCCACACAGAAACATCATAAGGGCCCTTAGGAATAATGGAACCACTTACAGAAACATGCTGCACTACCAAAAAATTAATAAAATAACTTGAATTGAACACATTCTTTATAGGCCTACCCTAAACCTTAAAGCATGTAGGCTCATTGTAGCCTACCCACTATTCTAGGGAAACTATTTCTGTAAGAAAAATGTGTTTTATAGCCTTTGTGGTTGTATAATTTAAAGTTTCTGATCAAATATGTGGCGGATTATACATGAAATTATAAAACAATTAAATGTACAGTTTAAAATGTCATTGAATAGGCTTCTTGAACTTACTAAAGCAGTACTCTACAATGCGTGTGTGTGTGTGTGTGTGTGTGTGTGTGTGTGTGTGTGTGTGTGTGTGTGTGTGTGTGTGTGTGTGTGTGTGTTGTGTGTGTGTGTGTGTGAGTGTGTGCGTGCGTGCGTGCGTGCGTGTGTCACATCTTGTAGCCTACCCTGACAGGGATTTGGTTGTTTTCTTTTAGTTAATGATATCAAATGTTGCTATAAATTGTGCATAGCCTACACATAATATAAAACTAGGTGCATATTGAATGTGAATCCTGCAACTGAAAGTATTTGGAAGGAGTAGGCCAGTTACTCAAATGGGAGTAGTTTAAATATTGCTTTATTCATGATTTTGACCTTAAAAAGGTAGAATTTTAGGCAGTCTTATGAACAGTGCTTAATCAGTGTTTGCGGTGTGGTGTGGCAGTGTTTATTATTTTCTGCACATGCAGTTGACTCACTATTGTCCCCTGTCTTAATGGTAAGTGGTCTTGACGGCGGTTTGTCCACCACACACTTGGCATGATATACAGGTGAAATTTGAATATCGTGCAAAAGTTCATTTATTTCAGTAATTCAACTTTATAGGTGAAAATAATATCTTATACAGACTCATTAAAGTGAGATATGTGAAGCCTTTATTTTTTATAATTGTGATTATTATGGCTTACAGTTTATAAAAACCCCAAATTCAAAATCTCAGAAAATCAGAATATTACATAAAATCAATAAAAAAAGGATTTTAAATACAGAACTGTCGGCCCTCTAGAAAGTATAATCATGCATATGTACTAAGTACTTGGTTTGGGCCCCTTTTGCATGAATTATTGCCTAAATATTGCCTCTATATGTTGTGAGTGTATTATTGTGAGTGAACATGTAACTTGTTGCTGCCTCTTGGCCAGGACTCCCTTGAAAAAGAGGTTTTTAATCTCAATGGGACTTTCCTGGTTAAATAAAGGTTAAAAAAAAAAAAAAGGCGGCGTGGCATGGATGCTATCAGCCTGTGGCACTGCTGAGGTGTTATGGAAGCCCAGGTTGCTTTGATGTGGCCTTCAGCTCGTCTGTATTGTTGGGTCTGGTGTGTATCATCTTCCTCTTGACAATAGTCCATAGTTTCTCTATGGAGTTCAGGTCAGGAGAGTTGTCTGGCCATTCATGCAGAGTAATACCATGGTCAGTCAACCAGTTACCAGTGGTTTATGGTACCGTGGGCAGGTGCCAAGTCTAGCTGGAAATGGAAATTGTCATCTCCATAAAGCTTGTCAACAGACAGAAGCATGAAGTGCTCCAAAATCTTCTGGTAGATGGCTGTGGTGACTTTGGACTTGATAACACAGTGGACCAACAGCAGCAGATGACATGATACCTCAAATCATCACTGATCCAAATTAAATGTTGCGTTTCATTCGGAAATCAAGGTTCCACAGTCTAGAGGAAGAGTGGAGGGGCACAAAATCCAAGGGGCTTGAAGACCACTGTCAAGTTTCAACAGTCAGTGATGATTTGAGGCACCATGTCATCTGATGGTGTTGGTCCACTGTGTTATCAAGTCCAAAGTCACCACAGCTGTCTACCAGGAGATTTTAGAGCACTTCATGCTTCTGTCTGTTGACAAGCTTTATGGAGATGCTGAATTACTTTTTCCAGCAAGACTTGACACCTGTCCACAGTGCCAAAACCACACGTAACTGGTTGACTGACCATGGTATTACTGTGTTGATTGGCCAGACAACTCTCCTGACCTGAACCCAATAGAGAAACTATGGACTATTGTCAAGAGGAAGATGATACACACCAGACCCAACAATACAGAGGAGCTTAAGGCCACTATCAAAGCAACCTGGGCTTCCATAACACCTCAGCAGTGCCACAGACAGATAGCATCCTTTGGAAGCGCATTGTGAAGCGTCTTGTGACCCTGGTCTGTGAAGGGCGCTATATAAATAAAAGCTTACTTACTTACTTACTTACATCCATGCCACACCGCATTTAGGCAATCATTTATGCAAAGGGGGCCCAAACCAAGTACTTAGTACATATGCATGATTATACTTTATAGAGGGCCGACATTTTTGTATTTAAAATCCTTTTTTTATTGATTTTATGTAATATTCAAATGTTCTGAGATTTTGAATTTGGGGTTTTCATAAGCTGTAAGCCATAATAATCACAATTATAACAAATAAAGGCTTGAAATATCTCACTTTGGATGTAATGAGTCTATATAATATATTAGTTTCACCATTTAGGTTGAATTACTGAAATAAATGAACTTTTGCACGATATTCTAATTTTTCGAGTTTCACCTGTATTGATAAGAGATTTATTCTTGTTCTTTTCATACGGGCAGCAACATTCCACGTGTGTATCGCGCTGGACCTGTGGTGTAGCATTGGGCGAGGAAGCCTTGACAGCGCCCTGATTTAATCTGCAAGGTTAAGATCTCTCTATAACAGTTTTTCCAATGACTCTAGTCTATTTTGTTCAAACTGCCTTTGTATTTCACATCCCTCAATTAGCACCTGTCACTTTCACATGGGCCTATTTTAATTAAATATTCAGATGATTCAGCAGATGCAAGGTGTGTCAGTTCTGTGTGCAGTTCACAGGACAGTTTACAGGGACAGGGAACAGGTGGACAGTAGTGTTCGGGCATGGTAGGAGCTACACACCTCTTAAATGTAACCAAGGTTGAGAGATTGATATGGATTTTGGGAGGACCAGGAGGATAGGCTAAGTCATTCCTGATACAATCCACAATAACTGCTGCTACAATGCCACACTTTCCCTATGGCAATAAATAAAGTACATTATCCATCTATAAGTCCATCCATCCATGCAGGTATATTTAAACAACGCCTATGCATATGGGTTCTGTATTATAATCTCTGAAGGACACACCTTTTGGTTTACTATTTCCACAAGAAAACAAATGAGCAAACAAAAAGCTCAATTTTCCATATTGGGCCTTCAAATTTATCAGAAAATCAACCTTGCGGTAAAGAACACCAACTGAATACATTGCTGGAAAGGTGCTAATGTTGAGAGTGTGAAGATTGTACAATTTTACATTTAAACACACCTACAATTCACCACCATGCTTTTGATTAGATTTAATTTATTTGCACAATAAAAACAACAAAGAACATTGGCCACAGAAATATAAAATATAAAACATTTTTTAAAAGGCAACATATTGTGCAGGTGAGATATATATATATATATATATATATATATATATATACATATATATAAAAGGCAACATATTGTGCAGGTGAGATATATATACATATATATAAAAGTTGTGAATGATATCTTACTTCAAAGATCATTTAATGTAAAATACTGAAGAAAATAGAAGTAATTTAATCCACAAGGTTATGCAGAGGTAAAAAGACAAGCAAAGTGGGTATATGGTTGTAGTTGTCCTGCTTATTTAACTGTAAAGGCCGCCTACAACTCCTTATTCGTGATAACCATCAAACTACATCGTGCACATTTACTGAGTGACGATTGTGTTGCATTTCTCACAAACAACAATGATCATCTCACAACGATTTATGCTCTTCGTAGCTCAGGGCTGCCGCTATAGGCTCGTTTCGCGTCACGTGACATTCCTCGCCATTGATTGGTTTGTAGAGGGGCGTGCGTCTGACGTCACCCTTCCTCAGGTCGGCAATACGTCATCTAGACGGAACTCTCGTGGCAGTACTCAAAGACAGCGCGATCATTCTAAATAAGCGTTATAGCTCAAATCTGCAATGTCCTGAGCTGTTTTGTGGTTTACAAAGTAAAGAACAAACATCATGGTTTTATTCCTTTGCCATGCCCCCAAAAATTCCCCTAAAGAAGGGCTGTATGACAGCAGGAAGCTCCCGGCTGCGCTCTGCATTCAGTGGGAGTTTGCTATCGTAACGAACAATTAGTTCACGTGTAATCAGCTTACATAGAGACTTAGTGAGGTGAATATATACATCAGGGCATGATATCCCTGGCCAATGGGTCGGATCATTGCGCCAGCTTGATGCTGAGAGACTACACACATGGTTTTAGATTGATCAAATTAATCATTTATAAGTGTCTTTAACGTTATCTAGCTGGCAGAGTTGTTATAAAGGATCTTAACATTGTGTCTGTCGGTCAAATTGTAACTTATTTATCTCTGATCGTTTTCCTTTTGTGTTGTTTTGGACCGAAATTTTGCATTATAGTCAAAATCGCTTTGTTTTCCACCCAAAGGGGGCGTGGCCATGTCGGAACGTCGATTGCCTTCACCAGTTTGTTTGAATGAATGAATGAATGAATGAATGAAGAAACATGTGAACATATCTATGGAACATATTAATTTCCTGCAGCGCTGTAGTTCAGGCAGCCGCCCAGACAACGCACACTTCAACCAAACATAAGCCTAGAGGTAAATAAATGGCAAAAAATAGGCTGAGAACGAATGTATGCGATATGTTTATTAAAACGTAATCAATACGTTTTGCAGCCAAACGTAATTGAGCATCCTGAACAGCTCTAGGCTGAGAACGAACTTGTTTGCGATATGTTCATAAAAACGTAATTTCGGACAAAATACGTTTTTCAGTCAAACGTAATTGAGAATGCCGAATATGTTCATAAAAACGTAATTACGGACAAAATACGTAAATGGTCAAACGTAATTGAGAATGCCGAATAGTCCTCTGGGAACGTAATTTGATGAGACAGGGTTGCACACACACTGATCACCAATAGGATTGTTAGCTGACTTGGACATTGTATCACTGTAGGAATAGTTCAAGTGGTTAACAAAAGCATGTCTTAATGCTCAACCTTCCACCCAAACTGAGGGAACTAACTGCCCCCACAGTTTTACTTTGTGACTTATGTATTTGAGAAGAGTCATTCATTCAAATCGCTACAAAGGGTCAACTGATTTTGAATGTGTAGTTAAACTGCCACCAAATTCGTAGATACTGAAATATTAACAATATATAGCGAAGTAAACTTCAGTCATGTACGTGCGTGTGTGTTTGTGTGTGTGTGTGTGCGTGAGAAAGAGAGAGAGAGAGACAGTTCATGTGTGTTGAGCAAGGTTCCAGTCACTCGGGACACCCACGTAACCACAGCATACAGCGGGGGCAGATCAATGGAGCAGGACAGGGCTGGCAGTGGATTGCGTAGTGCGGTGCATTCTGCAAACGATTTCCTGCTTCACGTTTTAATGTATCTATAGGACAGGTCGATGAGCACGCCAGGAAGAATTCTATATTTCTGCCTGATGAACTACTTAATCATCGCCGGGATGGTCGGCTCGGAGTGAGGGAAAAATCCATATCCATTTTACCTTTGTCTTTCATTGGCCACTGCCTCTCACGGGTCATCAAAAAAAATAGACAAAGTGAGGAGAGTGGGGGAGGGAGGGGAAAGTATTGCTCGACATAGAGAAAAAGTGGGAGATAATACAAGATAATTAGATGTCGATCATAATTCAAACGGAATAGAAAGAGTTTCACGTAGGGCTGTAACTCTGAACGATAGGACAGTCAGCCACACGGTGAGTTGTGTACAAGTGTGAGGATTTAATAGGACTTTAAGTTCATTATAAATGAATGGTTCACAAAATGATTCTTGTCTGTACATCTCTCGTGGCTTATAGGACAGAAATAAAACATTTCTGATCTATTTTTTTACCAGCCTACTCCAGTCAACAGGTAGCGCTGTTCTGCTAACTGTTCACTGAATCCAAACTAAACATTTACCAAACCTCCAAAATACTGAAGACTTGTCCTGACCGGAATATCTTTAAATCCAGGTTTATAACATATTCTCCTTTTTACTGATCGTTAAGCACTTTCATTATGCTATTAGTTATGCTACATGTCCTTACTGTTGTATCCTGCATTACATTTGAAGAGTTACTGTTGCTGCCATCCTCTCTATGCTTGTAACTGATTCTTTGTACTGTAGCCTGACCCAGCTGTAACCCATTGTCTGAACCAAAGAACAACTATGGTCAACTTTGTCCAGTTTTAATCGTGCTCCAGAATAAGCACTTTTCAAAAACTTTTCCAACATCAGAAAACCTTCTTTGAAAGAGATGGTATCCACTTGACTACACGTTCAAATAATTGGGTAACACTTTACAGCAATGGTACATTACCTTATTGTTAATAACTGCTTAGGAAATGCTTAATACGCATTAAATAATTGTTATGTTTAGTTAATGCTGTAGTAAGCTTTAGTTGACCAAGCATGAACTAACTGTTAATAACTAAGCATTAACAGTTAGTTAAAACTTAATAAGCATTAACTAACCGTTAAAACCATAAACAAAGCATCAAAACTACAGTTAATTAATGTAATCCTTTATTGTAAAGTGATACCATTAATGAAATGATGCTGGAAATGAGAAAACGTAAAAGAGCAGCTTTTTAAAGCACTCTTTGGGAGGAAGGACAGAGGCCTTGCTGATTTCTAAGAGGTTTGCTTTGCGTCAAGACAAAAACAAAAGAAGAAAGACAGACACATGCAAAGCTTTTCATTAAGTCAAGTGCTCCTATTGTCTTCTCTAGCACTTTCTCTCTGTAGTCCCCCTCTGGCTTCTCTCCAGCCATGTCCTGGTCTGGTCTTTGTTCACATCTTCACCTCCATTGTCTCTCTATACCTCCCTCTATCTCCACCCGCTTTCGTTCTATTATTCTGTCTGACTCTCCTTCCTGTGCCAAATGTCTGTGTGTTGGTGGAGCGTTCACAGTTCATATTGGTGAAAATACCCTGACAGAACACCCAGCCACCTGGAAATGGAGCTAGCAGGGCTAAACCAGTGTGCGGCGTTTACTGCTTCCAAAATGTGCCTTAGTAGATTGACAATGACAATGAATTGCACGTCAGTTTCATTTGATCATTTTTTGCACAACTTTCTTGCTCACTTGCTCTATAGAGATTGAAGAGAGAGAGATGGACATCTTTATGATGATATGATTCACTGCTGGCCCCAAGCTTTAGTGTTTCACTGGAGGTTAAAGGTTCAGTAAGCGGAATGGTCAGTTTAGCTAACTTCCTGTCAGTGACTGCAGTTAGCAGTCCCCTCCCTCGTCCCTACGTCACCACATTAATGCACTGCGGTCTTCAAGCAGCGAATTATCTAGCATCATCTCAGATCCATAAGTGTGATAAAACATGACCATCAACACAGACATTTTGGATCAAGGATTTTGACCTGCTCCGCGATAGTGGGCGCATAAACATTCACCCATCTGTCGCTCTGCACGTGCACCGGCAGTGAGACGGGCAGTGATGCCGGTAACGCGTTACTTAGTGTGATGTAAATTCTGTTTAAGGTTGGAGGTCAACTCAGGTGGAAGAATATTTCAGGAGACTTGGATGAATTATGAAGCAATATTTATTACATACTTGGCCAAGGAGAACCGGACTGCAACTCTAGTGACTTGCACTTCAATTCTGACAAACTCATGCTTAGAGCTGTGTTTTAACCTCGCGCTATCTCTATCACCTCCCCGGCTCGGGCACCAAGTGTACCAATGTTTTGGTTCAGAGCTGAACACAGTGAACCACAACATTCTGGAGTCGTAGGAGATGAGACTTTATCTATCCAACTGACCTAACTGTCTCCTAACAGGCAACAAGGCTGACCTAGAGTCTGAGAGACAGACACACAAGATAGGCATATATAACCTATTAATCTTTCCCATTAATATTACAACTAAATACCCAAAATTCCCTCACACTTAGTTACTTAGTAACGCGTTACCGGCATCGGACCTCTTTTTTCAGTAACGAGTAATCTAACGCGTTACTATCTCCAAACCAGTAATCAGATTAAAGTTACTCATCAAAGTCACTGTGCGTTACTTTTTCTGTCATTTTCCTTAGTGAAACATTTTACTTAACTGCACAAATGACTGTGATTGCGATTTAATGTAAATAAATGTGCGCGCATGTGTCTCTAAACGCTCCAACTGCTCCAACCGCTCCTCTCGTCTTTTTGGTAGCGCCCCTCGTCTCTGACATGCAGTGTGTGTGTGCGTGTGTGTGCCTGTGTGTGTGTGTGTGTGTGTGTGTGTGCAGCAGCATTACGGCCGAGTCTAAGCTGAACTGTGGCGCAAAACAAAAGTTTTCCCCCCATGAAATATAGCGTCTGCTATGGGGATATTTAGGATTCGGGTACGGTGACGTTGAAGAGATAGAAGTGTTTAAAACTTGGAAACTTATAGTCACGTGGCGACCGGTGGCCGCACACACCCAGTCTATCAACACATTGCAGAGAAAAGTCAAATGAATGCATGAGAGTGAAGGGCCAAGCACGTTAAGTTTAAAGATACTGCTACTGTCTTTGCACTTTAGAGGAATGCATTTATTTTCATGGGGGGAAAAACGTTTTTTTTATAAACATTTTTAAACCATAATTTTTATTATTTTGAAAACAGTATGCCTATAGGCTACTAGCCTACAAGCTTTATTTTATATATTTTCAATGATTCTTAATATGTGCATGTTTTAAATTGAGATATATGGGTTTCAAAACCTGTAAAGTAACGTTTAAAGTAACTTGTAATCTAACTTAGTTACTTTTAACATCAAGTAATCAGTAAAGTAACTAAGTTACTATTTTAAGGAGTAACTAGTAATCAGTAATCGGATTACTTTTTCAAAGTAACTGTGGCAACACTGGAGACGGGTGCCGGTTTGTAGAGTTCTGTCTTCTGATTGGTTATCAGTAGGGGATCCCCGAAAATGTTATTTGCCGATTACATGCAGAGCGAGTGACTGAGAGATCGGCTTTATGAAACGTGCACACTATAGTGATCACTGTATGAATAAAGAGCGATTTAACGCGTATATTAACATAAATAAATTGCTTACTTCACCTTTAATGTTCGCAAGTTTGACGGGACAGAAGCACAAAGTCAATGTCAACCGTGCAAGCAGTCGGTAATCCTCCAAAGTGATTTTATTTTGATAGTGTTGTTTAATTGATTTGGGTGTGTTGCTTTAACTGCTGACACTCATTGAGCTGTGGACCATGCAGTTCAAAAGGAGAAGGAGATCAAATAGCCAGGCCATACTGCTGACGGCAGTGACTTGTATGCAAACACATGGCATCAATTGGGCCTATATATATATATATATATATATATATATATATATATATATATATATATATATTCACTGCTTTTTATATTGGTCTTTGATTTACCAAGTTTAAAACTTGAATCTTCTGTACTTTCAAAATATCGATTTTAGGAGCAGACGATACGATACAGATATCACGAAAATAAATATCACGTTATATTGTCTTATGGATTTTTGTTTAGCAAAGCCCTAGTATTTGGAGCTGCTTGCCTATACATATGATACATTCATTCATTCTAAAGGGGATTAGTGTTTCACAATGCTCTAAATACTGAGGTAATCATTCAAACAGAATATGTACTTGGCACTGAAGTGGATAAATGTAAAGATACTTAATGTCAGCTACAAATCTCCATATAGCAGCTTTGACCCTAATGTATATCAGATTCCTTTGACACACTTTGTCCCATGTGTGGATTGTTGTGGGGGGATAGTACTGTGTGCTGCCAAAGCCTTTTGGTGCGTGTCTGGAGATAGATGAGTCCGATTTGTCATTCAGCCCAGTGCACCTATAATTACACAGAGGAGTTACGGCTGCACACTAAAATGACTGACTTGAGTAATAAGCAGAAATGCGCCGCAGACTCTTAAGATTCATTTCACAGGTGCTTCACACTTACCAAGCACTAATTGGTCGTGGGACACAGTTTTCTTGAACAAAGCAATGTGGCTTTGAACACATCATTTACAAGATAAGTGTCCATGGGGGAAAGCTGATACGGAGAGGGACGACCCTAGACATTTCCATTTCTTTCCCCTTATAGTTGGAATAGGAACGCTTAAAGGTGCACTATGCAGTTTCAGAGGAGACAGATCACTTCTCCGATACACCAACAGTTACACAGTGCCACTTCAACGGTTAAAGGCAAAATCTGTTGTGTATTGACAGATTTATTGAAATAGTTTTCTTTTTGTAAAACCTCTGTTAAAGGTCACATATTATGCTAAATGCACTTTTTAAATGTGTTCTAACATATCCAAGGGTCCACGGTGTGCCTAGAGACTGCCAAAATATCAAAATAAATAACAATCTCTCCTTTTCTCACTCTCCCCCTTTCTGAAACCCCACCCCTCCCCCCCAATATACTCCAGTCAGAATTCTCGCCGACTATTACGTAATAGTCGGCACAGCCACATCCCCATATTTTCTTTATATGTCCATGCTTCCCCCCCAGAAACGTCCACCGTGCACTAGTCTATGATAACCCCACCCCCATTTCTTATTGGTCCACGGCCCCGAGATCCAATGGAAAATTTTCCGAGTGACAGCCATGTTGTTTTCCCCGCTAAGCGACAAGATGCCCTTAGTACAGCCTGAATATTACATACACCAACACAGAATGCTTTTGCTCATACTCCACTAATTTATCTTAACCACAGCAGTCTATTAATGCCTCGTTCTTATTTTTAGCGTTAGCGCCCATGTAGCTTCGGTTGTAGCACCAAGTTTTGCTCCTAATACACTAACTTAGCTTTCCCCTTGCAGTCTAATAATGCCTCGTTTTTAATAACACAACGGATAGGAAGCTACCTGTGCTTTTTTTAAACGGTGAAACTAAAATAATAGTTTTTATTGGTAGTTTTGCCTGACTGGTGTATAGCTATTAGCTTTGGGACAAGCAACCAGCTATGGCTTAGCTCCGGGTAAACACTGTGTTCGCAGTCACGCAGTGGTTGCGTTCCGAATCGCATACTCTTTCTTTTTCTATTCTACATACTACATCCGACGATAGAAATAATCTAGTTAGGATGCAGTAGACATACTATTGGGACATACTTTTCTCTCTTATTTCATCATAACATTGCGCCTTGATCTTGCCTCTTGCTTTTATATCCGTCGCATCCCCGTTTGTTTTCATAAACATGGACCTATAGGCTTCGTCGATGTTACGTCACTTCACGTGCGCACTGGATTGTGGGTCAGAATCGCCCAAATAGGATGCACTTTTCAACACTAACAATCTTGCCGCATGAAGTAGACCATCCGGGTATTCTAACCATCCTAAATCTGGCCACAAGAATCGGACATCCTAAATCTTTTTTCTACATACTATATAGTAGAAAGTATGCGATTCGGAACGCACCAAGTCTCTCTAGTATCGCGAGAGCACGGCAGAGACGGTGGGAGAGCCCCATGGACATATAAAGAAAGCCCGGCAGAGAGGTGGGAGGGGCCAGCCAGATCGCACAAATATAGGTCAGCCTGAGACCAGAGGACAATCAGGGTATAGAGGCTTGCTACAATAAATGATCTGAACAGGTTTTTCAGCAAACATCTACAAAAATAAGTAGTCTACTACTTAGACCATATAAAATTGACAGCAAAGTGCATAATATGTGAGCTTTAAGACAGTTGTAGTGGTTCTCTTCTCTTGGCCCCCTGTGCAGTCTTTTACAACCTGTGCCTTTATTGTGGCTCAATTTGTTGGTGCAGTGGATTCCACAGAGTTTCTTTTTAAAGCAGGGTTTCCCATGTTTGTTGCGTGGGAACGCACCAGTGGCAGATGCTGACATGTTTGCCTCACTGGGGGAGGAAGTGTTTTGACTCTGTTTATATGACGACATCCAGTGCGTTCTCATTTCTATTTTGAAGCTCAGTGTGAGGGGTGGACAGATAATGATAAGGATAAATGGACTTGACTTATATAGCGCTTTTTAGCTGATTTTCTCAGACCCAAAGCGCTTTACATTTCTTACCACATTCACACACTCATACACCGATGGCAGTAGCTGCCATGCAAGGTGCTCTCTGAACCATCGGGAGCAATTTGGGGTTCAGTGTGTTGCCCAGGGACACTTCGACATGTGGCGGGTAGGCGGGGGTTCGAACCTCCGACCCTGCACTCCAGAGGCGATCTTCCTATCCACTGCACCACTGCCGCCCTACAATTATAAGGATAAACAACAAGAAAAGTCTCATTCTACTACACATTTAAGACTTCTGTCTAATGCGTTGCTACTCGTAAAATGTGGCCTTATGTAGTGTTACTTCATAAGGCTTTTACTGTTATTGAATCAAAATGAAACAGTTTTTTGGGGGAAACGTAATGGGATTTTGCCAGTAGATATATTGCTTTGTGTTAAGCTTTCATAATGCAAAGAAAGGTTGAGAACACTAATTAAATTCAATATATCTGCTGTTGCTATGGTTACCTGCAGTGTTCTTTATGTTGCACAGAAGTGATTCAGATCAGTGATTAGACTGTTGACTGGAACTGCCTTGTGCTTGAAATGTAAAGCCTGTTGTATGGCTACTGTATCAAGGCTAGTTTTAAGTTAATCAAATCGAGGTTCGAATCTGTGGCGTCCCCGGTTCACGGCTCCACCGGAAGGAGCTGTTGTGCAGAAGAAGCTTTTCTCTCTTCTTTGTCGGACACAATCATTTGTTGAGCTAATGTTAATAGTAATCTCCACTTAGTTGTTTTACCTCATGAAATGTGTGTCATTTTTCATCCAATTTTATCAATGCAATTTCTTCTCTAAAAAATGATTTGCTTCTTCAGCGTGTATAAATTGTCTTTGTGTGCCTGATGGTGTTTTCCCTGTTTCGACTAAGTGAGGATTGGCAGGGCTGCATGTGTACTGGACCCACACACACGTTTATCATGAGTGTGTGTGTGTGTGTGTGTGTGTGTGTGTGTGTGCGTGTCGTGTGCGTGTGATCAACAGGAACTTTCATTTTAGCAAGTATGGCCAGACAGCCATGCCCCCTTAAAGTCAAGTCAAAAGATACAATAAGATAAGTAATATGTACAAAAAGTAAATTCTAGAGTGCAAAAGTGAGGCAAAATCAAACACTATTACAGAAAGTAATATATTGAAAATGTGCAATATGAAGAGGAAAATGATTTACAAGATACAGTAATGTAAGAAATTGAAAATGTATAATATAAAGGGCATGACAATGTGCAAAGCAAAACAATAAGTACAAAATGTTGTTCTTGTAACAGTCTTTGACACTGACATTACATTGATGGTCCTTCTGTGGGTATGGACCATATTATTCTGCTGGCTTTTTGTCATCACTGGTTGTGGATATCTATGGGCCAGTGTCTCCCCCTAAAAGGTGAAAATGGCATTACATTATGAATATTACAAAGTACAAAGCATTAATGCAGAATAAGACAACAGCTCTTCAACACAGTACATCCTTAGTGCTTTAAGGTTATTTCATGATTATTTACAAGAATTCTATCGTACCTGAAAAAAAACTGATGGACACAATATGATTTGTATAAGCCAATGTTTAATACAAGTACAGCCTCAAGTAGAATCAACATACTGTACATACACATTAATGTTAATAAAGCACTATGTATTGGTGTGATAGCCTGGGTTGAGAATGGTGTAAAGTCAAGTTTCCCTTAGCGGCTAGGTGGCTCTTAGAAGAGGAGAGGTAAACGTGCAGAAATAAGTCCACAATTATTTATAATCTGTTTTTATATGGATATAACATAATGGATTTAAATAGAAATGTGAGTGCACTCTAATCCCTCAAATGGTCCCTTTTTAATGGAGCAATGCTAGGCAAAAGGGAATGCTAGTAAAGACCATATTCAATAATACATTTTTCTTCTTTTCATATGGACACAGACATTTCATGCAGATTTTTTTAAACCTACCGTATACTACATAGACCTGCAGGGGAAGCCTGTCTGTATCTTGTTTCTAACTGCCAGTCTCCTGCTGTAACATAAATATCAAAGAAGAAGAAAAAATGATGAGGAGTCGCTCAACTAAATAACCAGCAGAGCAGAGAATAGTAAATCAACATTCAATCCCCCCAAACTGTGGCGCTGCAGATAAGAACAGCATCAGCCAAACACAAAGAGAAAAAAACTCGTAGCTTTGTGTTGGTCCTTTATGCTTCTTGCTTTTTTTGTCAGAACAAGTAGAGCTTCCTCTCTGTGTGATTCCATCTCTTCTAAATCTATTTTTCCTGTCTTGTGTATGCCTCATTATCCCCATCCCAACCCTAGCTATTTGATAAGAAGTGAGAAGCCAAAAGGCTGCACCATGCTACTCCAGGGTGCTTCCTGCATTGATTTGGTCATGTCTCGTTCTACCTGCCGCCAGGAGCACATCCCAATGTTGCAAGGGCTCAGTGTTTCCAGGTTTATATTGCACCAAATAGGATGTTCCAGAAAAAATGGCGATTAGGTTCAGGCATCACAGCTGGGTGGTTAGGGTTAGGGTAAGGGGACAGGAAGAGGTTAGAATGGGAATGAGACCGACACACACACACACACACACACACACACACAACTACTACCCTGACATATTACCCCATTGAGTTTGGGAACATTGAGCCCTGGGACTATTGAGGATTGTTGGACTGCACATTTGTTTTACTCACAGTGTTATACTTAACAGGTCCACTTATCGGACTTGTCAGTTAAGTATGTCTTTGAGCCCCCCCCCCTTTCAAATAGAAATAAAACTAATGGAGGGGGGGGGGCGCATTTGCTTTATTTCTACTTGTATGTGTTTTCCCCCTCTGCAATTGGCACATGTGTAATAGGATTATTACCTTTTTCATTTTACCATTCTAACCTAATGACCTTCAATGGTATTCATGACTGAAAAACCTGCATGCTCTCTGAGCCTATATGAATCAAATCAAAATCAAATCAAATCAGTTTTATTTGTATAGCCCAATATCAGAAATAGACATTTGCCCCAGTGGGCTTTACATTCCATACAATATGATACAATATGACACCCTGCCCTTACACCCTTAGCTCGGCTGAGAAAAAACTCCCAGTAAAAAACCCTTTACCGGGATTAAAAAAAATATTTGAAGAAATCTCAGGGAGAGTCGACAAAGTAAGGGATCCCTCTCCCAGGACGGACATGCTGCAATAGATGTCATAAGTGGAGAAAATCACGAAGGAATTTGATCATTGACCAGATGTTTGCATGGTAATACTAAAGTAAAGTGCGAATAGTGTGGCTGCAGGAGGACTTCAGATGCTGCCAGAGGGGGGCCGGATCCACACCGTCTCGTTTCACCAGGGAAAATTAAGGTTTCCAACGCCAGGATTACATCATACGTCTCCAGGCGGCGTCCTTAACCACTGCAACATCTTCCGCGTTGATGATCCATTCTCAGCTGCTGCCAGTGGGGGGAGGGGAGGGGGGACCGAATCCACACCGTCTCGTCATCACCATGGAAAAACTGGAAGAGGACAGACAGACAACCAATGAGCGAAGCAAAAATGAATTTAAAGATTTAAAGATTGAACAAGCATGCGAGTAGAAAGAGTACTATCCTGATGGACGATGAATCAGTGCTGGTGTGAGGCAACAGCAGGCAGGGAGGGTCCGTTCCTAGGATGGCTGATTCCGCACAGAACTCAGAGTCAGTCGTGTAGCATATTGCCGCATCAGCCATGGACAGACTGGATCATATTTTTGATATGTTCCGTAAGTGAAAAAACGCAGTTTTGGTAATCTCTTTGATGTGTTGATCAAAGGACAGGTTGGAGTCGAAGTTAACACCAAGATTTCTTGCTGTTGAGCTTTGAGAGATAACGCAATTTTCGGAATTAATTGTCAATTCCTCAAGCTAATTTCTAACGTGTGCAGGACCAATTAATAACAATTCAGTTTTCTCTGAATTTAAGAGCAGAAAGTTTTGCGACATCCAGCTTTTAACAGCGGATAGGCAGGCCTCTAAATTAGCGATTTGAGTAACATCGTTAGTTTTGACCGGGACATAGAGCTGAGTATCGTCCGCGTAGCAGTGAAAATTGACCCTGAAGCTACGAATAATTTGACCAATCGGGGAAATATACAAAGAGAAAAGCAGAGGTCCAAGAACAGATCCTTGAGGTACTCCGTATTTCACATCAGTGAATATGGATGTACTGTTGTTGTAGGAGACACACTGAGTTCTACCGGATAGGTATGATTTCAGCCAATCGTGGGCTAGCCCTGTAACGCCAAACAGGTTTTCCAGCCGATCCAGGAGTATGACATGGTTGATGGTGTCAAACGCTGCACTGAGGTCCAACAATAGAAGCACCGAGGCCGTATTGGAGTCCATCATCAACAGAGTATCATTAACTACTTTAGTGAGCGCGGTTTCGGTCGAGTGATGAGCCCTAAAGGCAGACTGAAACGGTTCAAAAAGTTGATTACTAGTCAAGTGATCCGAGAGCTGTTGCGCCACTACACGTTCTAGTATTTTTGATAAAAAAGGCAAATTTGACACTGGCCGATAATTACTCAGATCATCTGGATCCAGGTTGGGTTTCTTTGAGAAGGGGTTTCACCACAGCAGCCTTAACGGAAGTGGGAACAGTACCAGTCATTAATGAAAGGTTGACAACATCATGTATTGTAGGACCCAGGGTTTGCCAGAGTTCTTTGAACAATTTGGCAGGTAGAGGATCAAGAAGGCAGGTCGTTGGTTTTGAGTTTCTGACTATTTGAGTCAGTTCTTCATACGCAACGGGCTCAAAATTATTAAGTATATGGTGGACGTTTAGTAAATTAGCCTTGTAAATGAATATGAATGCCTTTCTGAATCCAACTAGACCCAAGTCAGCTGACTTGGGTCTAGTTGGATTAACTTGGCTAGTCTGTGGTTTGCAGCCCACCCATTTTATTCTATTCTATTCAATTTCTATGATAACAATATATGACCCTTGCAGCACCACGCTAGATAACCAATAGGTTGTTGACTTGTGTCGTGAAGGACTCGAGACCAACATCTTTGTAATTTGAAATACTTTCTCTTCTTTACAAACACGCTCTACACTAGTACCTTGGCCTTTTTCAACAGTTTGACCCCCACGCTGCTTCAGTTGTCTTTTCCATTGTGAGGCAACAGGACTTCTAAGAGTCCTCGTTGAACCCCCCAACGGTTATGCAACCGCCACAACCAGTGCTGAGCATAGAGAACTAAAAAAAAACATCTAAATAAAAAGGGAGCCTGAGATGGATTGATAAAATATGGATGAAAAAGCTAAGTGTTTGATTTGTAGCATGGCATCAAAGACTTTCTGCCTCACTGGTCCGATGAGAGGGGGAGATGGGAAGGCAGAGAGAGAGAGAGAGGCAGAGAGAGGGGCCAGGGAAGAGCCATGGGTGATTGCATAATGTACACAAATGCAACATAGATTACCGTACGCAAACGGTGACAAGAGCCGGTACAAAATTGGGAGTCACTGACAGTCTGATAACATATGGTACATAGGGTATGATATCCCACTGGAACAATTTTTGTAATCACATCAGAAAACAATACTTCCTTTCCTGAGTTTCTGTGCTATATAATCCTGTTGTCAAGCTGTGTTAGAGTATTTCTAATTTGATGTGAATTAAACTCATGCTTAATATGGCATCTATCTATCTATCTATCTATCTATCTATCTATCTATCTATCTATCTATCTATCTATCTATCTATCTATCTATCTATCTATCTATCTATCTATCTATCTATCTATCTATCTATCTATCTGTCATATATGTTAATAGTTGTTGGTATAATTCTATTCTATTCTATCCCTTGGACTCAATTCATGGTTGTGATATATTGTCACACTTTTACCATCTGATTCCACTTTGTTTGATTATTCAAAAAGTATGAAAGGCATCATCTACCAATGTGCTCCAAACTGAACCTTTGACTTGTGTGCTTTCTCCCTCCCAACATCATCACCACTCCAAAACTAATGACAGCTTACATTCCCCCACAGTGGTACATTGACATTATAAGCTTGATTAAACTAACTTACTTTACTAACTAAATACTGACTGGGCCAACTGAAGGGGCCAACATACAGCAAACATCCAGAACAACTGCATCCACGTGCCCATGCAAATAAAGCACACGCTCATTTCTCCTCTTTCTTCCTCCCAACCCCTATCACTATCTCTTCTTTTATCTGAGATCCAAATGCTAATGCAGGCAGACGGCTCTTTGAAATTGAAATGATGTGAAAATAGAAATCGCAGCGGCAAATGAGCTGTGTTTGCCGGTCCCGTCGGGGCCCAAGCGAGCCCCTTTGAACAGGCCTCTCTCCCCCAGTGAGGGAGCAAGGAGGGCCCCCCTGTTCTCCAGCGCTCCCTCCCTTTCCACGTAATGCTTGGAGAGACTTTCCCACAGGAGCACAGATCAAGCTCAGAGTGAATTGGAGGGAGTCTGTTTCACACATGCAAATACAGTACATAGCCAGATTTCACATTCTCACAACAGGGTGTGCATAAAGCCGGGAACACACCGCACTGGCCGCCTGCGGCGGTTGGCCGCGTGAACGCATGAGGCTCGCCGCTTGATCATATTGGGCCATATATTCCTGACGCCGAGATCAGACCCGTCACACTTACGGAGCAACAACAACAACAACATGGTCCAGCTGTGCCAAAAAATACAGATGTAGGTACACTGTGTACAGCGGCAGTCATGTCACAAATATCATTAAAACAGCATGAAGACGCACCCCGATCGAAAATACACACATATTAATAGTAATTCAGCAACATACTAAACACAATAACAACAGCAGCTTTAAGCTGCTCACACACACACACACACACACACACACACACACACACACACACACACACACACACACACACACACACACACACACACACACACACACACACACACACACACACACACACACACTTTGTGTCCTACTTAATTTATTTTTTATAATGTATCAGTTCCCTAAAGAAACGTGAGTGAAACATATATTCTACGCAGAAATGATCCCAATAAAGTCCAATGTATCATCTTTGCTTTGGTCCAATTTAAACTTACACTTACCCTGCGTTCCAAATCACATACTGTTTCTTTTTACTACACTACATACTAAAGTACAGAAGAGTTTTAGGGCCACAGGAGAGCAACAAAAACAGAACAGATAAGGAAGTTTTTTTTTCATTATGTCGAGAAATGTCAAGAATAAAGACGAATACTCCAAAATGCTATTGAAGTTAGTGAGGCATTTATGTAATTTCAGCATACTACAATTGACGTGCATGTATTGGGACATCCTAAATATTTTTCTGGCATACTAAATAGTAGGGAAGTATGGGGAACACAGGGCTAGTTTCCTAAACTTACCCATAATGCAACTCTACAGCACGTGGGAAATCATAATACTTTTTTTGTTAACAGACATCGGTAATGATTTTTTGATCTTCTGCTTACAGTGGCAACAGATGAGAAAAGACTTTGTAGGAATTGTTTTGCTGGAACATTTTCTAAGTAATGGAGAGATGTGTGGGAACTAATTGATTTTATCTCCCAGGGCTGCTTCACATTAAATGAACAAACGCATGCTTTTTTCTGAACAAGGTGGAATATGAATACTGTTGAATGTCTCATGGGGAGATCAGGTTAGAGCAGAGTGAGTGACAGAGATAGTGGGACAAATTGGATGGCAAGGAGTGAAGGAGTAAGGAGAGGGAGAGAGATGGAAGAAAAGTGTGTGAATATGTGTAACTGTGTGTGTATGTATGTGTGTTCTGTGTTTACCTGTGCGTGTGTGTGTGGGGAGCTGGTATTTCTCATGTTGTGGGGGCATTTTTCTGTTTACACAGTGATGTTGGGGGATGTACCTTCCTTTTGGGGACAAAATGGAAGTCCCCTTAATAATGACATTATAGGGTGAAGACTTGCTTTAAGGTGAGGGTAGACTTAGGGTGTGTCAATCAGGAACTGATTGTAAGTCTATGTAATGTCCTCGGAAGGTTGTGAAAGCACAACCTGAGTGTGTGTGTGTGTGTGTCGTCGCTGCTTTCCCATGAGCCCACAAGCTGGCGCATGTCAAGTCAAGGAAACTTGAAGCAAGTTATGCCTTAAACAAAGGTTCCCAGTGAGTGGATGTGCATATGAAACAGACAGCGTGGCGTTATACAATACGTAGTCTCACTCCAGTCTGTTGTTGCTGCTCGCTACTTCCTGCATCAATTCCCCTTGGCCGGCCGCCCGGTATGGAAATATATCCCCCTATGAACATAATGGACATTTCATTTAATAATCAGTGATTGATCCCTGCTGGTTAATGATGTATAAGCATGTGCAAAACAAAATCTTCCCAGTCAATAATTGTTAAAGGTATAGAGACGGCTCTGAAAAGACAAGGCCCACTGTTGCCAATATAGCAAGCCCACACGTCTCCTTAACTCTCCACTTGTCAATATGGGCATCTCTTTATTTGCCAGGGCCCCAATTAGCAGCACAGAGAGTCATGTCGTCCAGCTAAGAGTTGCATCAACCTCACATAGCTAATTAGACACACTTGACCTTTTCTGGAGCTACTTTAAGAGACGTGGGCTTCACGTAAAAAAGATGTGACTAAGACAATAAGACCAGGGAATCAAATATCTTTATGTCTCACACACACCGAAGGATAACACACACATTACACTTCATATAACAATGTTGATGGATGTGTCACGATCTTCCTTTCTAAAGAAGATACGAAGAACTTTCAAATATTTCTGAAACAATAATTTTTCCTCTGATGATAATACATAACATGTAACAGCAAAACGAGACCATCAGTGCAAATAATGCTATTTTTAGTTTTTCTGAATGGCTTTGTCATGGGTATACGCTCACCCAGGAACAACAGCTGGCGTAGGAAAACCATACCGCTTTTGTCCAAAGGGGGTCGCTAGAATTTACAAACTGAAAGTTCCTCGGAGCATCTTTAGTATAAATCAAGTGAACTGAATATAAATACAGTGATTTCAAATTAGTTCAGTGAATGTGCATGCCGATTGCAGCATAGCTTAGCTCTTCTTATTTGTATGCACTTTTATCCGTGCAGAGTTGCGTTCAATTGTAAACTCTGTTAAAGCTGGGGTGGGTAACTTTTTCACTGTAATATTTGGCAAAAATGTCATATTAGCCGTTCAGCTAAATGTAGGTGAAGTGGTCTGAGAATATCTACTCATCACTTTGCCCTCCCCTGCCTCTGTGTGCCGCCCCCCAAAATTGCCACTGCTCATGTACACTTTGACCAATCAGAGCAAGGCTCCGATTCTCTGTTCTAATTGGCTGTTGGGACTGTCCATTCACTTTAGCACCGACGTTGTTGCGCCAGTTGCGTGAGCGTTCACGACCCTAGCAGTCTGACAGTTTGGCACTACGGCAGCCAACAAACAGCAATGTCTACAATCAACGGTCCCTAAATGTCCTATTTCACGTTTAACAACAACTGCTTACACCGTTAAGACAGCAAGGATACGAGGAAAGAATAATACACTAGTTGAAAAGACATGCTCCTCGTTCGCAGTGTGTCAGGGAGGGACCAGAGAGAACACAAGTGGAGCGGTTGAGGTATTTGGATTCGAATCTCTATCCCAACTGCTATTTTCTCCCAAATCATATACCCCAGCTTTAATGGGGATTGACAATAAAGTTGAAGTTGTAGTTTTTTTTATCCATATAGCCAGAAACTGTCCCCCCCCCCCACCAGCTCTGAATTAAATCCCTTCAGTTTAAAGCACTCATCTCCAGATGCAAAAGGAAAAACCCTTTTGTTCATGAATACCAACACAAACTAGTGTTTAGCACTCTGCACAGCCACCCCAGACGGTCAGCAGGGAATACGTCTAAATGCATGTAAGTCATTACTTTAGTATGGTTAAACATGACTATACATCATTATAACATCATAAAAAAGTATCAAAAAGCATAATAGGTCCTCTTTAAGGGTCCCTTTACCAATCTGTCACGTCTTTGTCGTATTGATTGATTTTTTAGTAGCACACTTTTTCAGTTGGGGGTTTCAAAATGTTCTTTTGCCACAAAGTGTTTTTGTTGGCTATTTCTTTCCGTAGCATCTTTCAAATAACTCTCTCGGCATCAGCTTTAGTTCTTTTGATAAATGAAACAATAGCAGTCAGAGTGCTTTGGGCTCTCATATCTCACTGGTCTAATCTTCTAGAGGGGGGAGGGAGGTGCGCTTTCTTTGGAGATAATAACCACCACATTTTCAAAAGTTTGGAGTAAGATCCCAAAGTAAAACATTGTTCAAATGCCCAAGAAAACATGGGTTGCGTTCCGAATCGCATACGCTTTCTTTTTTCTATTCTACATACTACATCCGTCGATAAAAATAATCTAGTTAGGATGCAGTAGGCATACTATTGGGACATACTTTACTCTCTTATTTCATCATAACATTGCGCCTTGATCTTGCCTCTTGCTTTTATATCCGTCGCATCCCCGTTTGTTTTCATATGGAGGCTTCGTCGATGTGACGTCACTTCACTTGGATTGTGGGTCAGAATCGCCCAAATAGGATGCAGTTTAACACTAACAATCTTGGCCGGATGAAGTAGAACATCCGGGTACTTCTAACCATCCTAAATCTGGCCACAAGAATCGGGACATCCTAAATCTTTTTTCTACATATAGTAGAAAGTATGCGATTCGGAACGCAACCATGGTCTCTCTACAAAGTGAGTTTATAGACTACTGATTTCCCACGGCAACAACCTTTAAAGCCATGCAATGCTTCTTAGATTACACTTTGATTTGATCAACACACGAGGCACATTTTAATGATAGTGTCTGTAGAGTGAGTCACAACATGTTCAAAATGAATATATCTGCAGAAAGTTCACAACACACATTGGTTAAGGTTAGGGAAGATCGCAGAAGCAAAAGACACAAGAGCTTTTTTCACTATAAAATAAAGCATGGTCTTTAGCTGAGCGTAACACAAGTGTTTTCATTGCCTCAACACATGTGACACCTGTCCCTGTTCTACATAATCCAGGGAGCAATTACACTTAACACTTTTGGCAAAATGATTTGAATAGCATACAGTATAAATAATAATAATAAATAAATTAGATTAAATTGTATTTCTCATATCAGTACTTAAGCTGTAGTTGACTATCACTCAGTAATGTAAGTGAGAGTGTTAAGCCAATCTCATCATGCTTTAGTGTGGTTAAAGGAGACAGTATTTGAAATCCCTTCACCGTAGTGTGCTTTCATTTGGCTGGGGTCAGTATACTGTATGGTGTGGTTGAGTTAATAACTCAACACTGTCCCTTTTCTCCAACATACTGCAGAGCTAGCTTGTGGCTAATGAGCTCCTTGCCATATTACCCAGTCTGCATTGATGTCTGTGCCTCCCCAGGTCCATAGCAGATACGGCCTTTTAGAGTGGGCCTCAAGTCAACACACACACACACACGCACGCACGCACGCGCTTCTTGGTAGAAAGGATTCACGTCAAAACGTGGTGTAAAAATATTTAGATTTTTAAAACAGTGCGCTTTTAGAAATCACAATCACCGCCAAATGTGGCGCAGACTGTGCGGACTTCATGTTACTCCAACAGTTACCGACAAATAGAAAGTGACACGTGTCATGTCATTTTGTAAATTCTAAATAAAACACATTTTATTCCTCTCCCGTCAAGTTTCTTTTACAATCCCAAAGTATGCTTAAAAAAACTTGCACCATCTTCAGTGCGTACACGCCACACCTATAAATAGGCCCCAGGAAAGGTCTGCCCCCTTTCACTACATATTTCACTGATGTTACGCTCTGTAAAGACAGACACGAGAGGAAAGAGAAAGTTATGACAGCTTAAAGTGGAGCTGGGATTCATGCTTATTCAACTGCATGTA
Organism: Ammodytes dubius; assembly: GCA_026122265.1. NCBI lineage: Eukaryota > Metazoa > Chordata > Actinopteri > Uranoscopiformes > Ammodytidae > Ammodytes > Ammodytes dubius. The sequence goes on from CM047510.1 coordinate 2,838,706, forward strand.
CGTGGCTTTTTACACTAATTAGTTCAGTCACCAGAAAGCCCAGGGCTGCCCTTTTTAAGATCTTTTCTTTTACGTCATGTACACACAGTGGGGGGATTTTTTTTTGGAAGATGCTGTTTTTCACTCAAAATCTGGCTCCTGGCTGTTGTGGTAGCTCAGCGGGCTCAGGGACATGGCATGTTTGTGTGCACTAAATCTCATCCAATTTTCTCTGTTTTTCAATGTCACTCTCACACGGCACAATGTCTATTAAAGGAAAGACAGGTTGAAGAAAAATAATGTTTCACAGAAAATAAAAAGTGGTCTTTTTGATAGCGCCCCAATTGACACGGGTATGTCTACAGGGAATGTTAAAAAGGCAGGGAGTGAACAGAAAAGAAAACACAGCCAGCCTCAACCCCCCCAGTAAAACTAAGTCTGGAATATTTGTGTTTATTATTATATAAGTGAAAATCAATGAGTATGTCACTAGCTAGATGACCAATATGATAAAGACTTAACTACAGTGTCCAGGGGCGTAGCACCAAATTCTGGGCCCCTATACAAAAAGTCCTGATGGGCCCCCTGAAAGGCGGTCTTACAATACACATGGCTCTCTGAGCCAGACAACTCCACAATTTATATTATTTGATGAATGACCAAATCATTACTTTTACCAGTGTTTCCCCCAGAAAAGTTCTTAGTCAATGTGGTCACTGGCCAGGGCAGCAGGAGGCGCGGCGCAAAGCACCGCAGCGAACATTTTGGGGGTATTTTGCTCAAAGATGCCAATGCGCACTATAGAAATAAACAACTGTTTATTTGAATACAAAAATACAACAGACACTGACCTTACAGTTGTGCAATTTTGTTTGCTATGTGCAGGTAACATTTTGCAGACAGTACAAAACACAATTAAAGAAAACTTCTACTGTTTTGGTGCAATACTATGCAGACACACTAAATACAAATAATAGATCATACACTTGTGTATGCACATCAAGTGCAAATTCAACTTTTTAAAGTTCCTTGATGGATGGGGGGCTGTGATTATTGTGGACAATAGGCCTACTGTGATATGATAGCCTATAATTCATTAATGGTTATTATTAGCCTACTTGCTTGATTTATTTTTAAATACAGAGGTTATTGGTCATTTTGGAACATGTCTTTCCCAATTTAAAACATAAAAATAAAGCAGCATTGAAAATTCAGAAAATAAATCTTGTTGGCCTACACTAGCATGCGGTTCTACAAATAACTCAATAGTTGAGTTATTTGTTTTCGCCACCAGTTCAATTCAATGTCGGCTTGCTCCCGCTTACTCTCCCGCACACATGCCTTAGTCATGCGCAGGCCCCTGATCTCCTTGCAAGGGTCAGGGGCCTATCATGAGCCAGTCAATTCTTTTTTTTTTGGAATGGCATTGTTCAGGGCCCATTGTTTTGGGCGTGTCAATGAGTATGATGATAATATATATGGGTAAATATGGGCGTTACGTGAAGCCCGCAAAGGCTGCGCCACATTTAGAGTTGATTGTGATTTATAAAGGGAAACAGGCGTAGGACGTGAGTGCGCACTGTTTTATAAATCCGAATATTTTTGTTTGCACGTACATCCTGAGTTTCTTCCGTACGCCAGCTTCCACGTGAATCCCACGCAAAGCTTTATAAATAAGGCCCCTGGTTCGTCTTATTAAAACCATTTATTTCAAGTTGAGCACTTGATACCATCCCTGCGTTCCAATCCCCACATGTCGAAGTGTCCCTGGGCAAGACACTGAACCCCAAATTTCTCCTGATGGTTCAGAAGGCGCCGTGCATGGCAGCTACTGACATCAGTGTATGATTGGGTGAATGTGGTAAGAAATGTAAAGCGCTTTGGGGCTGAGAAAATCTAAAAAGTGCTATATAAGTCAAGACGATTTACCATTTACCATTGACATGTTTCTGGGGCTTTAAAAGCATATATACATTCAATACATTCTACCCACGCACGTCATTCTTGGTGTATAGTGTTACACAAACATATTTTCTGCTGAGTCTTGGCCCTCAAGTTCTGGAGTCAAAATCCATATTTCTTCCTTGTGTAAGTAGGGTCAGAATGTGGGGCTTTAAAAAACCTCTGCAGTCCCTGTCATGGCATATTTCACAGAGCAGTGGGTGAACACACAGAGCAGAGCTGACAAGGCTCACTGCATGAGCACACACAGCTTGACTCCATGATAAATGGACTGGCTACTTGCCTATTAGCTGACAGACTTGTTCAAAATGAGTCAGTTAAACTGAAATTCAAAAAAAGAAAGAAAAGAGAAAAGGCTTTAGAAGTGAGACATGCAGTCAGGACACATCATGCATTCTATATGGAGACACTGGTCCAACATGTCTGTTAATGAGCTGAGACCAGCCTTGACACCATCAGCAACATGATGCTGATGATGCCAACATTGTGGTTATTATAAACCTCCACAAGATTTGCTTTTATTGGTAAGAGAATGTTCCATTAAGGAAAAGCATTGTCTTTCTCTTGTTCTCATATACAGCTCTGGTAAAAACTAAGAGACCAGTCTGGATTTGTATTAAATCTCTACATAACTTATTGAAAATGCTCTTGATGAATGATCTATTAGAATTTGGTAGAAATGTTGTCAGTAGTTTATATTATAAAACCAAAATGTTCATTCTACTCAAACATAATGCAGATACATTTTCATTTTCATTTAACTTTTATTTATCCTTGAGAGACCAATTGAGGGGTGACCCTCATTTACAATTAGCCTGGTGTTACCAGACCATCGTACTTCATTTCATTTGTACAGAAGGTCTGGAACTGCTGTAATTGGCAAACGTTCACTCACTTGGAGGCGGGTGTCTGTTGAAGTTGCCACTCTGGATCTGCCAACCAATCGCATAACGTTTGGTCGTCACATGTGTCATGAGCCGGCTTCTCACGGTGCGTTCCAATTGTACTGGAAACTCGGAAATTTCCGACTTCACTACATATGGTAGTCTATGGATCTACCGGCAACCTGGCAATGGTAACTTGCTAGAGCCTAACGTTTAGTTATTTGGATGAGAAAGGTTTTAGGCGTCCAGAAATCTGCCTGAGCAGAATCCCACTAATATGCCCTGTCCCCAGACTGACTACTGAAGGGAAAATTAAATTTGGCCGGAAGTAGGTAGGCGGGCGGAGCCAGGCTAATTTACAATGATGTTGAGTTCAAACAAATAGAAGAACGAGAGACACTGAACATTTGGTGTGGTCTCTTAACTTTCTCTGGAGCTGTATATGTTAGTACATTTCTAGATGTTGGATGAAGCCATAGTTAAAATCTTTATTTGATTTTGTATAACTTTTAGTTTCCAGCATTTTTACAGAAGATTTTTTTGGATGCGTTTTTTTTTTTTTTTTTTTTTTTTTTTTTTTTTTACATTTTATGAATGCTGTCATTGTGTGTATGATTGGTTAGTCAGAATCAGAAAATACTTTATTGATCCCTGGGGGATTCACTACGCTACAGTTGCTCCAATTAAGAACAGAAACCCATGTAGAAAGAAACATGTGTAACAAATATGTGATTAAGGCCACATGGTTAAACCAATCAACATCGAACAATATAATGTAGGAATGAGAAGGAAATAAGTAAAGTAGATAAATAAATAAAATAAGTAGTAGAAGAAGAGTAAACTTAAAAGGGCTTAATGAATCCATTTTATTTAGTATTTAAATCAGCTGATGAGCTGACGTGAAACGGGAAAGCTGTGCAGTTTGTTACAACAGCTGCAGCAAACTACTTTTGGTGTGTACCTCTGGTGAGACTGAAAGCTTGCATTCCTTTGCCAATTATCCTTGTTTTCTAAAATCCAAGTCTTTCAAATCTTTACAGTGGAGACCATGGTGAATAGCTTAGTGTGCTTTGAAGCTGGACAGTTAGATTACTACCCTAAAGGCAAACGTATTCCGGAACCCTCCAAAATGCCACAGTCAAAAGAAGCCTAATTTATACTTGTGAGGCTCTGCGTTCTCTGCTGGGTAGCGTGGACATGGAACGCTCGCATGAACCGTTGATAGCAGTTTGCCCGTGTGGCAGATTACACACTGCACTTTTGATGTAAATCAGTGAAATCCGTTGCAAAACAAATGAAAACTGGAAGATTTTGAGTTTGATGATAATGAGGAAGAGCTCCTGTGCTGTTGAAATCCCTCCTTCTTGCTCTGATGCCCAATCAAACCTCTGCGGCATCCGGCGCGTAGTCACATTTTTCAGTTGGTGCGCGACGTGGCTCTGCGGGGCTCTGAGGCCACCGCACTAGGGCTAGCCCAAATGCCATTTTTCAGGCTTTGAATATTCGTAGCGCTGAATGTTAACAAACAGCTGAGCTAAGCTAATGTTAGCATTACGCCAAGCATTACCTTTACTTCCGAAATCGCGCTAATGTTGTGGTAGCCTAAGCCTATAGAGTTATGAACACAATCTATTCTTCCTCCATCTCTCTCTCCCTCCTGCGCTTGGTGCCGCTTTTAGTTTGCCTCTCTCTGGTAACATCACGTAGCCTACTACAGCTGATATCACCGGTTGCACTTTAAAAGGGTAGCGGCCAACTAGGTCAAAGTTCAAATAATTCGATAATATATTTTAAATGAACGTCTAATTTGTATTTTACAATTGTTTTATAACTTGTGTATCCAAATATTATTTGCTGACAAAATATACTGCAGTTTGAGCTACCTTTGCAAAAAAAGTAAATAAATGTTAAAAAAAAAAAAAAAAAAAAAATCCAAAATGAGCTCCGAATACTAATTTAACAAACGAATACTCGGATATTCGAATAATTCGGGCCAGCCCTACACCTGCACAGGATCTCTGCGGCTCCCCGGGGCTCTGCGCATGCGTAACTGCACATGTATAAATTAGGCTTCACTATTGCAGTCTCCCCATTTTCTGTCCCAGCTTCCTACACGCTCCAATGATCCAAAAAAATATGCACTTCCATTAAAACATGAAAATATAATCACGACCAAATCAGGGACAATGCTGTGAAAATGAGGCCCAGGTTGACAAAAAAGCAGATTTTCCCTTTAAACCCTATCTACTGGACAGTGTCCGCTGCTTCACTTGATAATTAGTTAGCTATGTCGTCACTGTAATATATCTATCATCTAGTATCATCTAGTCACTCCAAACGTTCCCTGACTAGTTCTGTCTCCACCTGCTGCCTCCATAATGAGGCAAAGTGAGAGGAGCAGCTTCTTTAAATCAAGTGGATGTGGAAATGGCCTTTTAATGCTACTAAAGTCCTTCCAGTTACATGATGTGCTTTCTGTTTGATCTGCTGCTTTGATGTTTGACTAAAGCCTGTCCCGGACTCTCATCTTATACTGTGAAGGACGTTTGACTAATATCCCACTATGTAAGACCTTAGCCAAGATGACTAGGCTGCAAAGGCTCATCTTTCATAATTCACAAACTTGATTGCACAGCAAATTGAGTCTTTTAACCCATAATGCAGAATGCTTTCTTAAGCCTGGTTTCCACTGAGCGGTGCGGCTCATTTTGTTATGGTACGGTACGGTATGGTATGGTACCTAGTTTTGTCACCCTTTAGTCGTGGGGGTTCCAAGCCGTCCCAAAGGGTCCCAAGAGGGGGGAGGAGCTACACACTGCAGTCTGTCCATTTGTCGACAGAATCATCATTTCCATGTGAGATCTAAGCCTCTGTGTGATAATCTCTTTGGGCAGAGTGAGAGTCAAATGCCTACGCACAGCCCTTTGTTTAATGTGTGGTGTTTTTCCTCTTCATTTAATTCATCAGCGGGCTACACTGTGTCCCGCTGCTATGTCACGGTCACCATAGTTACGCAGCTGCTATGATGTCACCACAGTTACAGTTTCCGACACCAGAGCATAGGCTGTTTATGAGGGCCAGTGCTGTTATACGGCTCTGACCCATAGACTGTATATGCTCTGATATCACCCCTCCGGCATAAACCCCGCCTACAAAGTAAAGGGTGCTGCCAGCAGTGGAAACACAAGCCAGATCTAGAGTTACTGTGCTGGGCCAAACTGTACCTTGTACCTGTACCAAACCGAACTGTGCTGCTCAGTGGAAAACCAGGCATTAGCAAATGATCTGCTTCAAAGAAATTGGAAAAAAAGAAGTACCTCACATCATTTATTTTTATATCCCTTTTTTTCAAGCTCACTATACTTTATGGCTTGTTTGCACAGTAGTCACACATCTTTGCTCATGTCCTCCCCCTACCAGGCCTCTCTGCCTTCAATTGACTCACTGACATTGACAGTGTGGGTGTTAGTTTTGTCAGCGGAAGGAGAGAGGGATGTGGAGGAACGCAAAACAAACTATTAGTACAAGGGAAGCGGAGGAGGAGAATAGGAAGTGTTATTAGATGAAATGGGTGATAGAAGAGAGAGCAGAAAGAAATGTTCTGTAGCTTGGGTTAGCTTCCAGGTCTCAGCTCCTTCACAGCTCTGGCAGGCTTGGCCAGTCATTGTTTCCCTGCGTTCCGAATCGACATACTCTTTCTTTTTTCTATTCTACATACTACATTCAACGATAAAAATAATCTAGTTAGGATGCAGTAGGCATACTATTGGGACATACTTGTACTAATTTATTTCATCCTAACATTGCGTCTTGACAGGAAGGGTCCTAAAAGGGTACAAATGCTTTGTCCCCCCCCCCAGTGGTACCTTAGCAGGGTACAACACTGTACCTTAAACATTGGTACATATTTGTACCAAAAGAAACATTCCTGAACCCCTAGTGACAGTAATGTACCCATTGGAAAGGTACAGTGAAAATGTGAATTCTGCAAGTTTTCTGCATTTCATATGAAGTAAAGCAGTAATCTTTAGATCAGAATAGACTAACTTCTTTAATGTGTTGTCAATTGGCCATGGTTACAGATATAATCGTCCAAACAAAGACAGTGAGGCGATTACTGCTTTACTTCATATGAAATGCAGCAAACTTGCAGAATTTACATTTTCACTGTACCTTTCCAAAGGGTACATTACTGTCACTAGGGGTTCAGGAATGTTCTTAGAGGTACAGACAAGAAGCTACAAATATGTACCAATGTTTACCCTGCTAAGGTACCACTGGGGGGACAAGGCATTTGTACCTTCATAGGTACATGGATTTTTTAGTGTGTATGGAGGCTCCGTTGATGTCACTTCAGGTTCCCACTGGATTATGGTCAGAATCGTCCAAATAGGATGCTGTTTTCAACACTAAAAATCTTGGCCGGACATAGTAGACATCAGGGTCTTTCTAGCCAACCTAAATCTGGCCACAAGAATCGGGACATACTAAATATTTTTTCTACCATACTAAATAGTAGAAAGTATGCCATTCGGAACGCAGGGATTGTTTGTCTTTGCAATAGGATGCTTGAGAAAAAATTGTTGTTTGGCTAATGAGTTTCTAGTGGCCAATCGGTGAACCTAATTTTTTTGTCACTTCCGCATTGGATGCTGGTAGAACTCGCTGTGTTTGGGGCTTGGAATTAAGTGCCACATTTTCCCCGTTAGTAACGCAGGACTTTGACACATGACAATAAAAACTGTATTAAACCAAAGAAATAGTCAGACAAAGACAGACCTGTGTGAGTGAGACTATCATAGACAAACACTTTTTTACCATATTGGTCAAGTGAAAATGATATAAATAAAATATTTCAGATAACATGCCATTAGGAAGTCAATTAGGTTACAGTCTGGTCAAATTTGATTAAAGAGGACCTATTATACTACTTTTCTGGTCTTAATTTCTTGTTTTACACTGCTATAGAGCAACCTGACACGAATCACATCACAAAAAACTATGTAGATTTTCGGGAAGCTCTTTCTCTTATTTTGGCGATCCAGCATGCCTGTGCTTCGGCCATCTCCGCTCCCTCCGCCTGTGCTTGGCCATCTCCGCTCCCCCCGCCCCCTCCTGTAAACCCCACTCCGTTGTGATTGGTTACCTTCCTTCCGGAACACTTTCATGGCGGGAAGCGCGAGCATGGACCTATAAGGGCGTGAGGCAGACGCGAGCAAGGAAGTGACAGCATTACTATACATGGAAACATCCGCGTGGTGACGACACCAAGTTACATGCGACGTCACGATGTTACAAAGCGTCAAGCCGCTTTGAACACGTGACTTCTCGACTGGCTAGAATAGTGTTTAGTGCTCTGCACAGACACCCCAGACGGTCAGCAGGGAATACGTCGAAATGCATGTAAGTCATTATTTGATATTTAGTATGGTTAAGCATGACTATAAATCATCATAAAAACGTTTATAGGTCATAAAAGTCAAAAAGCATCATAGGTCCTCTTTAAGGGTAAAGCGACATACACATGTATACAGATGTTAAAGTGTGTAGTTTTAGGTGTGCTTGCCTGCTTTCAATTCAAAGTGTGTCTCATCTTTAGAAAAGCCATTAAAAGAAAAGGAAACAGCTTTTACAGAAGGAGGTGGGTGTTACGTAATCTAGGTCGCCCTGGGTCAGTCTAGATCCAACAGAGCATTTCCAAGTGCTGTGTGTAATCAAAGAAGATCTGACCTGAGTAAAGGCTAAGTGTCTGGAGATGTCTGATGCTAAGTATGTACATATGCTGTTTTGTCTAACAATTTCACCTTTTCACATGTGGATGGTCCCCTTTAGAAACAAGGTCTTTGCCCACACACACATGCAGTAGAGGTAGGTTGCTATTTATTTAGTCCAGCAGTTTCTTGGAGGATTTTCTGTCCTTCTTCGCTGATAACACCAACAACATTACTGCTGTCATAAAACTTCATGGACATGAGATCTACTCATTTATAAAACATATATATATATATATTTTTACATTTTCTTCGGTTCCTGCTTGTGGAGCCGATTCCCATGATAAATGTCTCTTGTGTCTAATATGACTTCCTATGCTACAGGCAGAGAGAGCCTGATGATGGCTGGGAATGTTAATCCATCATCCCTCCCACCCCCCACCCCCACCCCCCACACACACTCTACCGGTTAGGATTCCCATTCTTCTCCTCTACGGAAGGACAAATCTTTCATTTACATGACACGTTGAAGTCGGTTTCCTAGACACCTCCATAACGCATTGTGTTCCACAGCCGCATGGATAAATGACAACATCAGTCAGCTCTCTAATGCACAACTGCTTAGATAGGCCTGTTTTATTGCTATTATATGTAAAGTATCATTTCAAAAGGATTGGAAAAAACTGACAAACAGCTCCTAACATGAAATACAGCTGGAATAACTGTTTGTTTTGACAGCAAAGGCTCTATCATATAGCAAAACGGCGCAGTTTGAGTGCTCCATTTGTTAAGACAGAGATACTTGGTCAAGGTTATAGGGAGCTGTTCAGGACAAGATTACAGTGAAAGTGTAATTCAAATGGAGGAGGTCCAGAGGAAGATAAAGTTGATTAGAAATGTTGTGAAAGAAAGGTATTGACATATCAATAAAGCTTTCCCCGGGTCATGGACATGCCCTGTTAAAGCATTCCCTTTATTCAGCTGATCAGTTCCAGTCTTTGACAAGTCATGCAAGGTGCCAGGCTTTCATATCAAATCATGAGTTGAAAATATCACCTGTGGAATACTGGCACTGCAATGCACAACTGATCTGACAAAATGGCTAAAAGGTCATTAACAACAGAAAACAAGGCACACTATTGAACCTTTAGGGGTAGTTACTGGGACAGTACCATTGAAGGCACAGCTGTGTCACATGGACATGTCTTTCGTTTCCACAATGAATTTACAGAAACTTAATTTCTTATGTTTCGGTGCTCCTCAACCTCAGCCACACGTTTAAATCTACTTAAATGAACAGGGACACCTTCAAATCTATGTGTAAAAATTACATTTTCACAACCTTTTTAATTTAATTAAATTTTTTCTGTATTTTCCTCCTGATATTGTACTTGACTGTTTAGAAAAAAAATGTTTCATGGATGAACTTTTGAACCTCAAATGTGCTCATTGTTACCTTCAGTCCTATTATCTACCGTACCACTATTTCTGACAGTGTGCATCAATAAACGTATACCTTTTCACCACTAAAGGTGCGAACACACTGCACATCGCCGCGCGGCGAGTTTACAGAGAAAGTCAATGTATTTCGAGCGCCGCCGCGCGAATCGGCGGCGGCCGGCGGCGAGCGGTTCACGCGGCGCGGCCAGGGGCGGCGTGGCGCGGCGCGAATGGGGCGGCGCGGCGCGAATGCTGCGGCCGCCGCAGAAGTTGAAAATATTGAACTTTTCGCCGCCGGCCGCGCCGTGATAGCCAATCAGCGTTGAGCTCCTCCCGACGTCACTCACTTCGGGACCACGTGCACATTCAATGAGTCATCGGGCGGCGGCCGGCGGCGGACACAAATGAGCCAAAATTATCAGGCGGCGCGGATCCTGCGATTCGCGCGGCCAACCGCCGCGCCGCAGAGTGCAGTGTGTTCGCACCTTAACAACTATGTAAACCATACGAGGAAAATCAGTGTTGATGTGTCCTTTCTAGAATCATATCTCATATATGCGATGTGCTCACCACACTTCCATGAAGCACAGCCCCCCCCCCGCTCATAGTATCTGTTCATTTCTCTCATCTGAGTATTTGCTGAAGTGCATGAGACTCCCAGTTGTACCTCGGGGAATAGGTTCTGTATTTATAGTGTACAGCCTGTGGGGATTTTCTCCAAGGTCAGTAGTAGATTACCTATTTGGTTCATTGAGCCGTGCGCTCTGTTAGATCCCCCTTTTTTAATGTGCATTGGTGATTGATTAAGCCGCGGTGTTTCTATGCCGGCGTGGAGCTTGACAGATGCAGAGAGAGAGAGAGCAATATGTATGTATGGATAGCTCTGTGCTGAATGTGCGATCAATGCATGGACTCTCCTCGCAATAATTACCTCAACCAGGAGAGAGGGAAAGCCTGAGGGGTTCCGCGTGCGTGTATGTGTGTGTGTGTGTGTGTGTGTGTGTGTGTGTGTGTGTGTGTGTGTGTGTGTGTGCGTGCGTGTGTTTTGTGTGTGTGTGTGTGTGGGTATGTCTGTGTGTGAGTGACCTGCGTGAGTGCGTATTATCACTGATTCTTGACTGGCTTTTTGAGTCATGGATTGTTGCAGTGTCTGCAATGAACTCCTCTTCATCAGTCCATAATCAATGCCGATGGTGGAGAGAGGAAGGGACGAAGATAGAAGGGAGAAAAACAAGCATGTAGCTATACTTACTGAATTCTGAATTGCACGATAGATATAAATCACAAAACACAAAGTACTTACATAAACAGGTGCTGCAGAAATTGCTTGGCTGAGTACAATTTATCAAGATTGGTAGAAATACATGTCCATGGCAACAACAATTGACCACTCTATTACTCATAGCGATACACACTAATGCAAACCAATATAAATGTTCTGCATTAAAATCAGTTTTTATGATGAATACACTGTTAGTTGACATTTTCATAGAGATGTAAAGACTCAATGATATGTTTTAGCATTGAGGTCAGTACTATGGCACATTACAGCCATTCTTTAAAGCTACTACGAGTAAGTCGGCACGTTGGCGACACCTTTGAACAAAAGCGGTAGTATTTTTACGACGCCAGCTGTCGTGAAGCTGTTTTCTAGCTTGTGCCGGCGGCGCAAGATTCAAATAATCAGGAAGCAATATAGTGCATGTCCGTGTGTTGAAAGTTTGAGGGCACCGGACTCTTTTCGGCTCGGTGAGAGTGGTTAGTGACACAGCATCAACTAATGCCAGTCAGTGCTAAACACCTGATTGCAAACTTGATGCATTGTCAACGAGTCCGTGTCCGCACACAAAGCGAATGAACGACAGTTAGTTATTATTTTCTTTTTTTGTCTTTGATGGTTCACCCCCGTTATCAGTCATTATGACGACAAATAACTGTCTCAAACAAGGCTCCCACTCCCCTTCTAGGATGACCAGATCGCATTTCCATTACATTATTGAAAGTGAGCCCCCCTTTTTAAATGCGTGTTTAATAATCTGGCATTTATTCGATAGCTGTGAGGAGACAGCAGTCTCCGTTTCTGTGTGTGTGAGTGTGCGTCTCCGTTTGTCTGTGTGTGTATCGCGCTGCTGGGCTCAATGGGCTCTGTGAAGGTGCTGCCTGCTGCTTCAGCGTTTACCTTCCTGTTACTTCAAAATAAAAGCCAACTCACGTCTGTCCAGTGAAATGCTAATGTGAAGCCAGTGAAATGCTTTTAATGTGAAGCCGCAGCCTTTATGCTCTATTTGTTTAACAGTAGCTGACTTAACTGCTGCGCGCTGATCTAAAGATAGTGTTTTTTAATATAGAAAGCCGTGTCTCTGGCATTACCGGTGGTGACACGAGTTTATTTTGTTAAAAAAAAAAAAACTGCACTTTGTCCCACATCTGGTGAATTGGGATCTGGTCAACCTATCCCCTTCCCTCACCTGGAGGATAGGCTTCTCAAATCGCGTTCCTGCGCCACACTGAAATCTGCGACCAATACGGAAATGTGACCATAGAGCCTGCACGCGTGAACCGAAAATCGGACTGGGTGTACGACCAGATCAAATGCAGTAATAAAAACTATATAAAAACGTCTTTCTTTGCACTGATGGTCTCGTTTGCTGTTAAAGGTAATTTATGATTATGAGAGGAAACATGAGGCTGTTTAAAAGATATTTAAATGTTACTCGTTGCCGCTTTAAAGCTGCAGTTGAGATTTTTTTCACTGTAATATTTGGCAAAACTGTCATAATAGCCATTCAGCTATATGTAGGTGAAGTGGTCTGAAAATATTTTTTCATCACTTTGCTCCCCCCTGCCTCTGTGTGCTGCCCCCCAAAATTGCCACCGCTCATGTTAATTTTGACCAATCAGAGCAGGCTCAGATACTCCGTTCTTATTGGCTGTGGGACTGTCCGTTCACTTGGCAACGACGTTGATGCGTCAGTTGCGTGAGCGTTCACGACCCTAGCAGTCTGAAACTACTGTTTGGTCCTACTACGGCAGACAGCGAATAGCAATCAGTGTTGCCAACTTAGCGATTTTGTCGCTAGATTTAGCGACTTTTCAGACCCCTTTGGCGACTTTTTTTCAAAAAAGCGACAAGCGACAAATCTAGCTTCTTTTCTGGAGTTATTGGTGACTTTTGGCAACTTTTTGAGGTGAAAACACGTATCGCTATGACTCTTCACAACGAGCAGCGGTGCCTGCGCGGCCCCTCCCTTCCCCGTTTCCAATTCCAAGCACTTACAGGCGGCCTCATTCCTCGCGCAGCAGTCCCTCCCAGCTGTCTCCTGTTAGCAGGTTAGCAGGAGCTAACAGGAGACGTTCATTAGCAATGTCTTCACCAACGAACTATCTATACTGTACTATCTATGCAACGAACCCTCAATTTACCATTCCCCGGATACCAACAACTAACACGGTGGGAGGACAGTGTGTACACAGAGACTGAGAAACACCGAGGAGGAAATGTAGTCGGGCGGCTGTTGCTGTATGAAGCCGCTCGGGGAAGACGTGTGGAAAGTGAGCCAGGAGAATGGGCTTCCTTTGGCTGTGCTTTAGCTGATAAACCAAGTTAGCACCGGTCGGATAGCATTAGTTAACTCACCCGGTTGTGTGCAGCCACCACCTCCATATAATGAACCGAAACATAACTGCTAAGTCCAGGGAACTTTCACGAAAAGTACAACGAAGCACGTCGGTGTTTATCTACGCCAGCCACGGTCCCGTCACAGCCAGGTAGGGTAATGTAGACTACTTGCCTTTATTTTGTACTGCCGTGCACACAATGGTGCTGTACATGTGTTTGGTATGGTGCTCCCTTGCTGTTTGTGTGAATCTGCAATGCTGTTTTAAGACTATTTGTTCCGTTCAGTTGCTGTTAATTTGTCTTTTGGCACAATTGTTGGCCGTGTTGTTGTTGTTTTTGTGCGGACATGATCGCTGTTGTGTCGGGTCGGCCAAGGTTGATTAGGGGAATAAATATATCGGGGATGGGGGGGAGACACTAGGTGCGTTGGGTGCAACATGAACGCGCTTAGCTGTCGTTCGGAGGGAGGAGCTGCAGCAGGTAGAGCGTTGCGAAAACAGCCGTTGGGATCCCAACGGCTCCCAACGGCTGAAATTATCCACTGCAGCTTTAAGTAAAACATTTATTTTCACAAGCGTCTGTATTTTGAAGGGAATGTGTTGTGCATGAGGCCTATTCTACAGAGAAAACGTATTTCACACTTAATATATGGAATAATGTGGGGGATAGCAGGTAAACGGGTAATATCAATCTAGAAACAAAATGTAATAGAAGAATAAGAGGGACATAGACCTGAGCAGAATTGTGGGAGAAGACCAAAAACTCTTTAGAATATAGACAGAGAAGATAAAGAAACCAAAGAGTGGTAAGGGACACAGCCAGAGGGAAAACGATGAAAAAAGTTTGAAGTTCTTAATAACTGATCACGTCTGAAGCCAGCTGAGCCCTCCACACACACACGTACACACACACACACACACACACACACACACACACACACACACACACACACACACACACACACACACACACACACACACACACACACACACACACACACACACACACACACACACACACACACACACACACACACACCTATGCTCACAGTGACAGGTAAAAGAGTTCAGGTCAGTTTTAAGGTCCACCTTGTCACTGGGCAGTTTAGAATTGACACTGATTGCTGTATGCCTCTCTCACTGTATGCGTGTGTATTCATGTGAGGTGTGTGTGTGTGTGTGTGTGTGTGTGTGATAGGAGCTGTCATGCGGCTGTCTTGTCTGCTCTGTCAAACAACATGCCACTGTCATGTTAGCACACACAGACCAGACACGTCAATCACATCTTCTTCTTCAAGTGTCCTACCTTCAACTTTCTTTACTTACCTGACCCATCTTTGTCTTTAGTTTCTTTGTAAAGGTCAATTATTTCACAAGTGCACTGGTTTAGAATGCATTTTCCATGTTAAGGCCAGGACACACCAGTCCGACTTGTTTCTACTTGTTCCGACTACGCAAAAAATGGAGTCGGCCGTTTCAGGAAGCTCCAGCCTTCCCGTCGCGGCCAGAGAACACACCAAACTGACTGCTGACTTTCCGTACACTCTGTTGCTTGCGCGGGACGTAATGTCTCCATAACAGCAGGCGGCGCTAATCTGTATTGTGGCCCGAAAAAATACGAAAGCCAGAAATGATGGGACAGCTCTCTAGAGCATAAACATAGATAGAAATACGTATTTATATTTATGGACCACAAGAGCACAATTTTTAGCAGAGAGTGTCGAGCATGGTGTCGAGCAGTCAACAAGGGTTGATGCATGTGAGTACTCTCAAAACGAAACGAACAAACACATTAAAACGATGGCTAGCTGTTGTTAGCTGTTTGTGCTACCCGCCTCACTTCCGGGCTTCACTGATTCGCTAGCCTTCCACCAATCAAATTGCTCCAAATGAAAGTCGGTCGGCTGCCGATTGAACATGTTCAATCGGCTCAAAACAAGCCCGACGACCTCTACTTCGGGCCGACGTCACGGCACACACCAAACAGATTCGTCTCCCGACCCCCTATCGACTCTACGACGGCGATTTTCGGGCTGGTGTGTCCTGGCCTTTAAGTACACTGTGTTGAAATGGTCCGTTCAGTGTTTTGGATAGAAGCCATAGGTCACAGTTGTAGGACTTTTGAAAGGCGTAGTCAATTAGATGATGAGCAGTACTTTAGTTCAACAAAACATTATTTACACACTGACGGCTGCTGTATAATACAAATGTTGCTGTTGTGGGGGGTTATACCAAGTTAACTGTCTTAGTTTTGGAAATAATCACCACTAAAGCTAACACTGTTGCAGTTTGACACTGTTATAAGTAAGGCTTAATGTATAGCCAATGGTTCACTCTCCAGAAAATAAAGGCCGGCAATGTTAACAGGAGGGATCTTGTTTGCCCCTTGAAGCACCTTGAAGCTATGGATGGGCAGGGGCAAGACATTTCAAAACTGCTTTGGGGGCGACTGTGGCTCAGGTGGTAGAGCGGGTCGGCCAATGATCCAAGTTTTGGTGGTTCGATCCCCGCCCTGCCACTTGTGTGATGGTTGTTGTGTCCTTGGGTAAGACACTTCACCCACCTTGCCCCATGTGACCGCTGTATGTTTGAGGTGGTGGTCGCTGTGGCTACTATCGTAGTTTACCACCACCGGTATGACTGTGTGTGAATGAATGGAACCTGCTCCCTGTAAAGCGCTTTGAGTGTGATTAAAAGCGCTATATAAATCCAATCCATTATTATTATCATTATTATGATAAGCCGACTCTTCAAGCTAACCAAAGCTAATGCTACAAACAGTGGCAGCCTGAGATCTTTAACTGAACAGCGTAAATAGTCTGGTTCTTATTTATCTTAATTCATAGGCTAATCAAACATCATTATGTATGTTAACCGCGTTGGCTTGTTGCTTACTGTTATACTGTGATGCAATACCAGCTACATCCATGCACGTCGTCGGGCCCATAGGGTGTCATGAGGTAGGCCTACATGTTGCTGCTGATGTTTGCTTTTCTAATTGCCAGGATCTCACATAATAAAAAATGCTGGTTATTAGTACACACTATGACTCAGTGCAGTGTAAGCCAGAAGGCTATAGCGTTAATCTCCCACTAACTATATGTACTGCTTTGACAGTGATCTCTCTATGCAGTATATACTGCTCTATGAACAGGTAACACATCCCTAGACAGCATACATACGCTTTGTGTTTCTTAGACAGTGTCACATTTTGAAAGAAGTGATTCTTGTTGTCTCTGTGCTTATTCAGCACACCCCGAATGCACAAGTCGGCTCTCGCTGATCAAATTGCTTGTCAAATCTTTACAAAGGCAACGGCGGCAGACTGCTGTAAGGACAGAATGATATGCAGGGAGCCGCCTGCTTCCTCTTGGAAGCCACTGGAGACAAAATGGTTGGCCTTGAATAAACCACCAGGATGTTGAATAATGGAGAAATGATTACTCCACAACACCAGCTACAGTATATACTGACTAAAACTATATCCAACCTTTTTTACTGACTCATACCCTATTCTCTAGTCCATAAATAGATAGATGTTCAAATCAACACAGTCATTGGAGTTTTCAGTTTTATTTTTCAGAGCCATTTTTTGAAGCTTTTTCATGCTGAAATGGACTGCTGTATCAGTTTGATGAAGTGGAATGGATTGAAGTGGATTTGCATAACATTGCTGCATAGTTGTTGCTGTGGCTAATGCTGGTAGTTACTATACAGTCGTGTGGAGTGATAATTTCCTCATCGCTGTCTATTCAAAGTCCTGAGAATAGCCGGTGTGCGTATATACTAACGTCCATGCTTAGTGCTCAAGCTGTAAGGAATGACCAATTACACCTTGATGTGGAGGCTGTGGATGCCATTGCTCTATACGTGTGTGTGTGTGTGTGTGTGTGTGTGTGTGTGTGTGTGTGTGTGTGTGTGTTGCGTGTGTGAAGGCTTAACCATTAGCGGTATATTATTCGCAAGCATGCTGCTAGAAGACATTCTTTACTTTTGGACATGCATGTATCCGTGTGTATCTCTTTGTATCTTCTATGTGTTTGTGTGTTACTGTTTTGAGCATATGTCTCGTTATGTGCAATTCTCATATTAAATTATAATTGAACAATTGGGTGTTTCAAAGGAGAAGCAGCTGATAACAGACACTTGTACTGCTACAAGCAGTTCTAATAATGCGATTAACCTTTTTTAAGGACATTTCTCATTCGCCTCCTTGAAATATGTTAAATGAAAGCTTAAAATGAATAGAATAATGTTACCTCCTGTAGCCAGACATTTACCCATACAAACAGTAGTGTTAGTCTCCCTGTTTTACTCTTATCAAAACCTTTTATTACTTGCACATCATTTGACAGTGATGGGCAGTGAACAGATAAGAAGAAAGAAGGTTTTACAATAGGGATACATATTATAAATAGAACTTAATACATCTCCATACACGGCGAGTTCACGCTCTGTGTGATCCTACTTCACATAACAAGACAGAGAAATACGTCAGGAGGCAAAACAGAAATATGTTTTGTTGTCCTCTGGTAAGTCTGAATTTGTATATGTGTGTGTGTGTGTGTGCGTGTGTGTGTGTGCGTGTGTGTGTGTGTGTGTGTGTGTGTGTGTGTGTGTGTGTATGTGTGTTTGGGCCCCAAACACAGTTCACACACTCTGAAAATGCAACCAGGGGAGTTTGTCACATGCTTGTGTTAAGTGCTCTGCTCTTAACAATGTTGCTTCTTTTACAGCCTCTGCCTTTTTCTCTGCCACACTGATCATTTCCAAAATGTTAACATAATGTCTCTGATATGTATTATTGATGCTACTGTATGCTACTGTTTCAGAGAGTGTTATGTCTCTTCATCCTAAGAGGTTTTATCCTCAATTATAAGTCTTCATTTTCAACAGAGAAGACTATATTTTTGGGCTCTTTTTTAAAAGTTTCTCTTTTCTTGCTCCTTAACTTTCTTTAAAAATGAAGTCATATACAGTAAGATCATACTGTAAAAAAAATCAAACATGTGAAGTGGACATTGTGGTAATGTTTACCCGATCCCCCTTTGTCAGTGTGAAGATTTTTCCAACCAAAAAAAGGGGCTTATAAAACATTTAAAAAAACGTGAATTATTGCCATACTTTCTTAATCTTTTGAGAGCATCTTTTGCAAGCTGTGTGTGTTCTTGATCACCCTGTTTTTCCTCCATCTTCTCCTTCTTGGTCCCATAGGTCCCCTTACAAAGAAACACACTGATGATTTAACTGATAGTGAACGCACGGACGACGAAGGTATTTTTTCCCCCTCCACCCCCGATGCCAAACTGATTTGCATGACAAGGGAGAAATCCAAACTTACCCTTTTCTCCTCCTCAATTTTTTAATTCTTCTTTGATTTTCTTGCATTTTCTTGTCCTTTTTTTGAAAGTGATGGACATTTTCTTTTTGCTCTTTTACATCGTAAAACTCTCTCTTTTTTATGGGCTGGATGTGTTTTGTCCTTTTCAGCTTGATGTCTTAAAGTTGTATACATGTCTTACCACCATTCTTTGATATTATTAATACTGTACATCCAATTCTCTGCTTGGATTTGCTGTTTCCTTTTACCTTTTATTCTTTCCTTTTCTATGTTGCATCCCACCAGCAGATCAAGTCAACCCCTTTGAGCCAGCTCTTAACACATTTTATGCATGTTTTTTTATTTGAATTCGTCTCATTTATACAAATCAGATCATGTTTAACGGATCAACTACTGGCTAACTGGCTTTTGTACTTATACTAACACTTAACCCTGTTCACATTTTGGGGCGTCAAACCAATAACCTTGGAATTAAAACAACATTAAAATACCAATACAAATTCAGCACAAGCCTCTCTCTGCACTGTGGTTGCTGCACAGATGTCTGGCTTGTTTTTTGATTGTATTTTATTTAGATTTTATCGGTTGGCATGCATTCTTTCAAATACAAAACAATACATGATAAAACACAACAAATATATCTTTCACATGGAAAGGAGGGCTAATAAAGAAAGCTCACCAAGTCATTCAAACTCAATAAAGCTCAAAATTAGAATAGAAAATGATCAATTTTATGAAAAATAACAAAATAATAACAATAATAAACTTTCAAGTCAAATAGTTGAAAACAAGTATATGACAATAAATAAAAACAAATGAGACATAAATACTTACAATTGTAAATAAGGGGAGGCGACAAGATAAAAGAAAGGGAAAAAAAGAATGAAAGTTGCTACATCATTTCAATAACTGCCAACAATCTTCTCTGTTATCTCTTGACATGGGTTCCTCTATACAGGGCAAAGCTGGACTTCATTTACTGCACAACACTCCCTGCATTCCGAATCGCATACTTTCTACTACTTAGTATGGTAGAAAACAGATTTAGGATGTCCCGATTCTTGTGGCCAAGTTTAGTATGGATTGAAAGACCCGGGGCCTATTTCAGGTAGCTGGTTTTGAGGCAACCCAGAGTTTATTCGCTCTGAGTTAGTGGAAACTCTGGGTTTTCCGTTTCAGGAAGCAGGTTCAGCGCAACCGAGAGTCAGTTACTGCGGCAACATACGCCGTGGGTCTAACCTGCTGGATAGGTGGTTAGACCTACCCTGAGTTTGTTTTCACTTTACGCTGCAGCTCCGACTGAAGAAAGAGTGTCACTGTCACACGCGTCCCTGTACAGTTTGAAGCAAAATCACTCCACAGAAATCTCCATCGGGATGTTTTTATCATTTCCTGATGATTTTACGTTTGACCGATCATTTATCTGATCAGTAGCCTTGTTCTCAGCCGTATAGGCGGCCAACCACCTTACACATCGTGACATGCTCTACATTCAGATTAATAAACCTATTTGTATTGTATGCTTTTTAACGTCTGTGCCACTGAACAGATTTATGTCAGGTGGATTCATGTAACGCTGCAGCTGCACGCGATTGTTACTGTTCACTTGTGCGATCCTAAAGTCACAGACGAGCCTCGTTAAATAGCCTAATATGAATATAAAAATTATATAATTATTTAAACTGTGATCACTTGAGGAAAATGGATCTTTGGTAATAAATCAATCAGGCTCTTCAATGGAAACTGTCACCTTATGTGTCAGACGTTAATGTCTTTCACTCCCCATTTAAAAGAAGCAACAGTCTGTTTACTGCACAGTGGGCTATTAGGCTATAGCTTCCCAACATATTATACAGCGAATATAAAACACTGTCAGAAATGCTGTGCCGCGCCAGCTTTATTACGTTACTGCTGATATGCGTAACTTTTTAAAATAGATTATGGCTTCTCATACGGAAGCGAAATGATTGCTCTGTTTTTTTCTGAATTGCCGAGGAGATTAGATCAGAGATGTGACAATATCCCCGTTAATTCTTCTCCATAGGCTACCATAAACTCATTCGTTAATATTTCTAACTCCAGTGGGAGTAGCGGAGAAGTTTTTTTTTTTTTTTTTTTGAGAAGTGGAGAAGTGGGAGGATCATGCATTTGTTTCTTCTGTTTCCATGGTGAATCATGTTATCAGCGATCCATTGACGATGGCTTTTATGCACACGCTCCACCCAGAGTGAACACGCTCAGAGTTGATTGACCCAGCGCTGATCCACTGTTCTGAAACCGAAAACCCAGAGTTACTCATCAACCCTGCGCTCTGAGTTTACCAACTCAGAGCGCAGGATTAAACTCAGAGTATGTAAAACCAGCTACCTGAAATAGGCCCCAGGATGTCTACTACATCCGGCCAAGATTTTTAGTGTTGAAAACAGCATCCTATTTGGGCGATTCTGACCCACAATCTAGTGTGAACCTGAAGTGACGTCACATCAACGAAGCCTCCATATGAAAACAAACGGGGAAGCGACGGATATAAAAGCAAGAGGCAAGATCAAGGCGCAATGTTATGATGAAATAAATAAGTAAAAGTATGTCCCAATAGTATGCCTACTGCATCCTAACTAGATTATTTTTATCGTCGGATGTAGTATGTCGAATAGAAAAAAGAAAGAGTATGCGATTCGGAACGCAGGGTGCAAGTGAAGCTATCTGTCTGCTCAACCACCTGCACTGTCGAGTCCCAATCTGCCAAAAGTGTATTGGCTACAGCAGACATAAATACATAATAAAAAAGAGCCAGAATGTTAACTTGAGCTGATTTCAAGTGACATTAGCGTCATTATGGCTTTATGTCATCCCCGGTTTAAACACTATACGTCTGGCACAACACAACATCCAAAGAGCACATTAAATACTGTGACATGGAACGGATATGTTGATGGTCCGCTCATGTGCCCTCTGTCAAAACTGTGATATTCAAACGCTTCTCTGGGAAGATATTCTCACTGACTTCCAGACTAAAGCTAAGAGCAAAGAGAGGATTATGTCTGATCATGCTCATAACAGGTAGCATAGGTGATCTTGTACATATGTTAAAGTAAATATATTCATAATTTCAAATCACAACTCAAAAAAGATCTGTTTAAAACTGCCTATTCCATTTGATCAATTTGGTCAATTGCTTCTTTCTGTTGTTTGTATTGTTGCTTTTATTTTTATATTGCTCACTACTGCTTATTAAAAGTTTCAAATGTCTGTACGGTGAATAAAATGTATTATTATTATTATTATTATTATTATTATTATTATTATTATTATTATTATTATTATTATTATTATTATTATTATTATTATTATTATTATTATAATAATGAACCTTCTTTGAATAGCCACTTTCATACATAAAATGCATCTCAAAGAGGTTTACCATGAAGAACCCACATGCACAGAGTGCTTCACATTACAAGAGAATAGGAATAATGATACAGGCCACGTTATGATAAAAGAAGATGTCAACGTGTACACAATGATACAGCTATGTAGGTGACATATTCCGTTAACCCCTTTCCACTGTTTCAATTATTTCTACTTTAATGGTAATAATGGACTTATATAGCGCTTTATCTCCGTTGTTCACAGACCCAAAGCGCTTTACATTGTTTTTGTACACATTCACCCAGTCACACACACATTCATGCACCGATAGCAGCAGCTACCACCAGGGTAGGCTTAGCACTAGGGTGCTAAGTTAACTAAGCTAACTATCGGGAGCAATTCGGGGTTCAGTGTCTTGCCCAGGGACACTTCGACATGTGGCGGGGAGACGGGGGATCGAACCTCCGACCCTGCACACCAGAGGCGAACTCCCTACCACTTTCGCCACTGCCGCCCTTTAATCAGTTCTGCCTCTAAGAACTAAGTTTCTGTGATGTTAAGCGATTCATTTATGTCAATATACGTGTTAAATCGCTCTTTATTCATACAGTGATCACTTATATAGTGTGCACGTTTCATAAAGCCGATCTCTCAGTCACTCGCTCTGTGCACGTGCAGAGCGACAGATGGGTGAATGTGTATGCGCCTACAATGGCACAGCAGGTAAAAAATCTTCCCAATGCCTGTTTTGGTGGTTTTTATCATGTTTTATCACACTTATGGATCTGAGATGATGCTAGATAACTCGCTGCTTGTAGACCGCAGTGCATTAATGTGGTGACGTGGGGACGAGGGAGGGGACTGCTAACTGCAGTCACTGACAGGAAGTTAGCTAAACTGACCATTCCGCTTAGTGAACCTTTGATGTCCTAACTACATCTCTAATCTTTACTAAAAAAACTTCAAAAGATCTCGCAACCAAACATTCAAATTGTGTGAGAGAGAGCCCAGGAATATCATTACTGGATAAACTCCTTATTAGGAAACTAACTCCACATGCGTATGGATGCCCACAATGTCTCAATGTAATGATACATGTGCAGTATACAGTATACCCCATTCGGTATAAAAAGCATATTAGTTACCACCAATCTATCTCCTTGGCTTGAGTCAGTCAAACTGCATTCATCTACTGGCTTCCACTATCTTCAGAGAGTGAGATGAGTGTAGGCGCTTTTTTTTTGGGGGGGGGGAGCTATAAGACGGTATGCTGGGAATCCACTAATCTCAATAACACAAGTAAACAGATGAATCTCTGCTTAGCTGCCATAAACAAGAACCCCTTTGAAAAGTCATATTAGGAATAAAATGCCCTTGATAAAAAACCCTGAGATAGAGTCGTATCCCCTTGAGACTGGCGCAGTGCAACTTTAATGACAGGCAGAAAGTCTTAATAAGGCACCTCTACTGTATAATGTGACCAAGTAAACAGCAATTACATCCAAATAAGACTCAACAACTATCCGGATTCCTTTGATCTGTGCCGTCATGCAGTTTTTCCATGCAGTTTTTCTGAGAGAGCGCGCACACACACACACACACACACACACACACACACACACACACACACACACACACACACACACACACACACACACACACACACACACACACACACAACACAACACACACACACACACCACACACACACACACACACACACACACACACACACACAGATACGCTTATACCAATAAGATTAGTGAGAGAGTCACACAGCTCAGACAGATCTATTCAATGAAATCCCAGCAAGCGTCAAGTATTATCTCGATAATAAGGATGCGGGGCAGACAACTAATCCAGTTGAATATAGAGGGAAATATGCCCATGAACACGGAAATGCACAACACACACACACACACAAACACACAACACACAACACACACACACACACAACACACACACACACACACACACACACACACACACACCACACACACACACACACACACACAGTTGCCCTGTCCCCACAGCACTTATTGAAGCCCTTAACCTTTTGGCCGATTGTCGTTTTTTTCCCGATGCAAACAAACAGGGACGTCCTCAAACCTCTCCACCCCCTCCCACTCAGAAAAGTCTTGGATTTTACAATCTCTTTATAAGCGGCAATACTGCTGTCTGTAATCCTCTTCATGCTGGGCATAGAGATGTAAACAGGACAGTCCCTGACAGCTGAGGATTTGTTAGAAGCTCTGTTATTTTTTATTATTATTATTAATATTTTTTCTACAGGGAGTATTGCTGAAGTGGTCAGCAGTAGGTATACAGAAGTGGAGATGTTGTGAACTTTGACATCTACCAGGCTCTTATGGGCCCATTGGTGCCCTGGTATAATGTACAGTATTATTATGGCACTACCTGTGAGATATTCATCTTCCAGTATACACTTTGGATGTGTTCATTTGAGTGTGGAGGGCACAGGGATATAGATTTTGCAGACAGCATTGAGGACAATCCTGGAGCTGGAGGAAAAGGATGATAAAAGATCAACTGGGGGGAATGTGTTACCTTCTTTGGTTAGGCTGTAGTGTAACATGGTGACATTTCAGAGAGAACAATAGAGGTGCTTGATATGCACGGGGTAAAAGGGATGGTTCATCTGTTCAATAAATAGTCAAGTCAATTGTACACTGAAATGTGTCTTTTCTCATCTCCCCTCTCAAGTTTTGCACTTCAGAGGGGGTCAGAGCGCAGGGTCAGCCATAGTACAGCGCCCCTGGACAGTTTAGATTTAAGTGTCTTGCTCAAGGACACAATACGTAGAGATGGCTGGCACCGTAGATGTAATAGCAGCCACCACTAGTTGTACTACTAACACCCTCCTGTTGACGGTGCCGGGGATCCGACCAGAGACCTCATGGTTATAGTGGTCCCCTCTTTCCTCTAGGACATCCTACCACCCCATAAGCCGGGATCAGAGAGTGTGTGCCAACTACAGGGGCATCACACTTCTCAGTCTCCCTGGTCAAGTCTACTCCAAGGTGCTGGTAAGGTTTTGGCTGATACTAGAACCTTGTGTTGAAGAGGAACAATCCTGATTCCATCCTGGCCGTGGAACAACGGACCAGCTCTTCAATCTAACAAAGATCCTGGAAGGGGGCTGGGAGTACGTATATGCTCATCATGCTACATGTGTTTAGTGGATCTGGAGAAGGCGCATGACCAGTCCCTAAAAAGTATCAAGTAATGGTAGTAGTAAACATGCCATCAATTATGCCATGTCATGACATGTTCATAGTCATGGTAAATTGACTCAAAGATAACCTAACTTAACTTTAGCATAATCACACAGCAGCTTTTCCCTGTAGAAGTGTTGTGTCTTCCCCACCCGGGCCTCATTTTGTTTCTTGTTGCTTTGGCTGAGAGTCCCCATGGCTTTGCTCCTTGCAGCAGAGCCAGGGTTTACCCACACACCTCCTCTGCTCCGTGGGCTGGCTTTGTTGCAGAGAGAGAGAGAGAGAGAGAGACAGAGAGGATTACCCAAGTTGTTGCATCAGCCCCAGGGCATCTCTCAGGGTTTTGCTCTGAGAAATGTAAAAGCTCCTGTTTCTCTTTGATCATAACCTGGTATGTGAGGAAGCTAATATCTCCCTCATGTTGGCATGGCACCTCTCTCTCTCACAAACTTTCCTTCACCCTTTCCCTCACTCATCCCTGGCAGGATTACGATGGTCTGATCTCTTATACGATCGCATCTTATTTTTAGCTCTTCTCAAAGCAAGCTTTAATCGCGTTGCTCAATGTCGACAGGGGCCCGACAGGGATTAGTTTTTATTTTGGGCCCCATGAAAATATACTGTATAAAATTGGGCCCCACCCAAGACGTAGGTTGTTTTAATATTGTTTAGGGTCCCTGTCAGTCACAGGCCCTTAGAATCTTTCCAACTTTTCACCCTCTTAGGGCGCCCCTGACTGAGGACATTAGTATGATCCCACATACTTCCAACCAACAACTTTTAAACTATTAAAACAAAGTTATGGTTTGTTTGTTTTTTCAAAAGAGATCGACCATTTTTGAAAAGTCATAGCTTTCTTCGTGTTAAAAAAAAGATTCCTTGCATGGAAGTAAAATTTATAATGGAATATTATCATTAGCACTAAATGTTAACGCTAGTCGCTTTTTTGAAAAACATTTGCTAAAGCGGTCTGAATACTCGCTAAAATATAGCGTCAAAATCAATATGTTTGCAAGGCCATGGGAAGGCATGACAGGCAGGGAACTGACAAACAGCATTGAGTTGGCCAGGGCAGAGTGGGACAGAGACATGTCCTTGTTCATGCGCCAACATTAAGATTTTTCACTAGTCTCCGGAACAAATGTCTGAGTGGAGTCTGGAGTCTCAAGTCAAGTCTCAAGTCACTGCGTATGCCATTTAGCTCCACTACAGTCCCCATCTCTGCTGAGATCATATAATATGTTCTTTTACCCCTTTTGTGATAAAGGAACATATTGATGTTATATACCAACAGTCATGCACATATTAGCATGTTCCAGTTAATCGGCCTAAATACGCCCATTACCTCGGTCCATGCAAGAGGATAATTGGAAAAAATTAAGAAATTGCAATCAGCCGAATTAGGATTAATTGATAAGTTATGGGGGTTTAGTGAGAGACTGGGGTTTAGAGGATTCTTCTTGGCTCCGAGGCTTGCAGTGGCAGCCAAGGAAGGATGCCAGGAAACCATATGAGAGCAAGCAGGGATGCATAAACATTAAAAGCTCAAGGTACAGTGTGTACCATATATACAAACGGGACTTGTTGCGAGCCAGTAAATCCTGGTAAATTCAGGTAAATCCATCAAAATGCTCACACATTGCCAAGACATTTTAATAACCTAACCTCACCTCATTATTGCTGTCCCTTTGCAATCAACAAAAGGAGGCAGCTATAACAACCAGGCTGGATGTATGGAACAGTTGAGAGCGCATTAACACATATGGTAAACAGTGTCTTGAAGACTTGCTTTGATCCAACAAGGTATTTTAAAATCAATACATCATTCTGTCAATCTATGAGTCGTCCTCCTTCTCCTCTTCCTCATCATAATCTTCTCATCATAATTCAATGAGAATTATTATCAATAATAATTGGTATCGGTTATCGGCCCCCGATATTGACCAAATAGCTGGATCATGTATAGGTGACAGTGGGGACGGCGTGTAGACATGGAAGCATTTTGGGAATTAACAAAGCAAAGAGTTAAAATTCTGAAGAAATGCATTACATGTTTGACTATGTGTGTCAATAAATGCACATTGTGAGGCTATTTTTTAATGCTCTGTCTCGGCAGTTATATTTTATAACAGATTTGCACTTCATTTTTAACAAATAATTTAAATTTCTGTTTAGAATATTTTATTTAAGATGGAGGTCAGTCCATTTATATTTTATGTTTATTTTTGATGAATCATATATCCAAGCAGATGCTGCGTTGTGCAAATGAATAACCATCATCAGCATATCATGGGAGGGGATAAGAAGAAAAAATTCTCGTCATTCTCTACTGCCGCTGTATGATCCCCACTGGTTTCACTGTTTTCTATTTCAAATCATTCCATTCTAATATAGCAGTCTAATCAAGTGGAGAGAACTTTTCATCATGCTCTGTCTGGATGAGGAGCTGCCTCCTGTCAACGAGCGTAGCTGGAGGAAGATGTGTGCGCATGTCACCATCTGTTCTATACATTTATTTATTTTTAATCTGAATTTAATTTGAATGAAGTGTCCGCCCACACAACACTTCCCACAAATTCAATTCAGTTTATTTAAGAAGGGGACACTGCAAATTAACACATGATCTTACATGGGTTAAAAATGCCAGAATTAGCCAAAAGGCTATTTTTCATCTGTAGTCCCCTGACATCAATGTTAAAAGAAAATACAATTAAACAAGATAAAAAAACAACAGATAAAACAGGGCCTCACAGAACAAACAGAACTGACTAACTAAGGTTAAACAGCAGAACACAAAGTACAAAGCGCCAGTGAAACATAAATAAATAAATAAATACATACATAGTGTGTTGACCACACTATAGGCTTTCATGTCTCTGTTTAGGTCATCTTTTGTCACTCATTACACCAAAAAGCTATGTGGACACGGGCCCTTAGTGGGAGAGAGAGAGAGAGAGAGAGAAGGAGAGAGAGACAGAGAGACAGAGAGACAGAGAGCGTGGCTGAGAGTGCCAGACGGCAAAACAAACAGAAAACAATATGCACTGCGCGCATTAACCAGTTATGTCCCTAAGCTTTTGTTTAAACAATGTCATTGGCCACAAACTCTGCTTTCCAATAGGCCTACATTTTCTTTCTTAAAGAGGACCTATGATACTTTTCGACTTTTATGACCTTATAACGTTGTTATAATGATTTATAGTCATGTTTAACCATACTAGAGTATCAAATAATTACGTACATGCATTTCGACGTATTCCCTGCTGACCGTCTGGGGTGGCTATGCAGAGCACTAAACACTATGGCAGCCGGTCGAGAAATAACTTGTTCAAATTTCCGGGTAGTTTCTGTCACGCTCGGGTAACAAGAAATTAAGACCAGAAAAGTAGTATAATAGGATCTCTTTAAGTAAAGCCAACACTTACGTTTTGATTGGATTTCTAATGACACCTTCTTGGTAATGCACTTTAGTGCACGCCTCAGCACTCTACTGAAGGCAGCTAGCCTTTAGCGTTAGCATCATCAGCACTGTCATGGCTTCAACTCTAGGGCAATCACCACAGCCACAGTACCATCATCATCCTCACACCACCAAGATCCTAAACACAATCCTCATAGTTAGCTAATTATCTTATCGTGTGCAGCTATTGTCTTCCACACACACACACACGCACGCACACGCACGCACGCACGCACGCACGCACACACACACACACACACACGCAGGGCCGCCCATAAGGGGTAGCAAGTGGGAAAGCTTTCTAGGGCCCAGAGAATTTATTTAAATTTTAAATTTTTGCAGATTACCTAATTTAGCCACCCTTTATTATGAACGCTATATTCGCAAGAGCACTTTCTATAATAAAAGAAAACATTTTATTCATTGTTACTTCGGTAAAATATATCACATTTTATATTGAAAAACTAAAAGTATCATGGGTCGTTTTTTCCCCCTCAAAACCGTTGCATGCTGCAGGTCAACCAAACAAGCATTAGCTATGTATTGATGATGAGCAAGCTAACCTAGCAAGCTCAGTGATGCCAGGACCTGGACATAAATCAGGGTACCAGAAAAAAAAGGAAAAAAAAGAGGGAACTTTCAAGGGCTTTAGACCCCCGGAAAATTCCTTAATATCAGTATTTCTGCCAGCAGAAGTGGATTTTCAATTCAGAGATACTGTGATATTTCATCAAGTTTTGAGGTGTCTTTGTTAGGGTGTTCTGCAAATTATTCTGTATATTTAATCTATTATTTTCTAAGAAAATAAGAAAATTACATATTTAGCCTTTAAACGAAGGTGGCAGATGGTTGTCATACTGATGAGGAAAGCTTTGTCGGTATCTCTGCCCACTATTATTTCCAGTAGCCCACCCTAATCTAACTGGCTAGAACCGGCCCTGTGTACAGGTATGTGTTTATGTAGGAATAAGCGCATCATGCACACACACACACACACACACACACACACACACACACACACACACACACACACACACACACACACACACACACACACACACACACACACACACACACACACACACACACACACACACACACACACATTTGCCATTATCCCCTGACCTTTTTTAGTCAGAAGTTTCTGGGAGACTTCTGATGTGCAGTAAACACCGTGGCCATGCACCACCTGCTGTGACAGAGGGAACAACTAGGGAGAAAAACACACTACAAAAGGACAGAAAATGATAGAAGTTATGTAATGAGCTCTGCACATCTATCTCTTCTCTCACACACACACACACAGGCACGCACGGGCACACACACACAAACACACACACACACACACACACACATGCTGTGTTCCCATCACTTCCGAGGACATTACATAGACTTACATTCATTTCCTTGAGACTTGCCCTAACCATAAGCACGGAGACAGCAGTTTACCTAGATGTGAACTCATTTTAATTTCCTCCTTATAGATGTTTGTTTTTCTTTTACCCCATTTCCTTTGCCAATTGACTTTTCTTCCTTCTCTCAGGGATGGATATGTTATATTCTCCGTTGGCAGGAAATCAATTTCTGCAATTGCCCAATAGAGACGCTCTTGGGTTTCATATGAAAGTAATCAAATCAGTGCAAGAAAGTATTATTAAACCCCTAACACACCTCTTTAATCTATCTTTTCAAACAGGAATTTTTCCTTCCAACATGAAAGTAGCTAAGGTTATACCATTACATAAGAATGGTGATGAACATTCATTTACTAATTATAGACCAGTCTCACTTTTAACACAATTTTCTAAAATTCTGGAAAAGTTATTCAGCAATAGACTTGATGAATTCATTACTAAACATCAACTTCTGTATGACAGTCAATTCGGCTTTAGAAAGAATCATTCCACCGCACTGGCCTTGGCTGAATCGGTATAAATTATTAGTAATGCTATTGATCACAAATTGTACTCTATAGGAATTTTCTTAGACCTCAAAAAAGCATTCGACACTATTAATCATGACATCCTTCTTAATAAACTGGAGAATTATGGCATTCGAGGTTTGGCACATGACTGGGTCAGAAGTTATTTACATGACAGGAAACAATTTGTAAAATTAGGGGAGTTCACATCGACATGCTTAGATATTGTTTGTGGGGTCCCTCAGGGGTCAATCTTGGGGCCGAAATTATTCCTGCTTTATATAAATGATATATGTAAAGTGTCGAAAGTCTTAAGGTTAATTTTATTTGCTGACGACACAAACATCTTCTATTCGGGGAAAGATCTGAATAATATGGTTGAGATCGTAAACATTGAATTGACTAAGTTACATGGGTGGTTAAACCGAAATAAGTTATCACTAAATTTAGAAAAAACTAAATTCATGATGTTTGGCAGGAGAGCATCAGATGTCGCTGTAAAAATCAAGGTAAATGGGATTGAAATTCAAAGGGTCAAGCAACACAAAGTCCTAGGGGTAATAATTGACGATAAATTAAGCTGGAAACCACAAGTTAGCCATCTCAGGGGCAAAATAGCCAGGAGTATTTCTATACTTTGGAAAGCACAACAATGTTTCAATCAAAAGGCCTTACTTGTATTATACTGGAGTTTAGTTTCCCCACATCTGCATTACTGTGCTGAAATATGGGGAAACACTTACAAAGGTACATTGCACCCGTTGGAGATTCTTCAAAAGAAAGCAGTACGAATTATTTACCAAGCCAATTACAGGGCACACACTAATAACTTTTTTATTGAAGGTAGAATTCTCAAATTACGTGATGTGGTAAATTACCACACAGTACAAATTATTTACAAGGCTTCAAAAAAAAGCCTTCCTAACAGTTTACAAGTAATGTTTGAAGACAGAGAAGTTTCGCATGATTTAAGAAGAAAAGGTCAATTCACTGAGAAAAATATACGGACCACACTTAAATCCTTTTCGATTTCTGTAAATGGTATTAAGCTGTGGAATGGACTTGATGAAGTTGTCACAGGGAGTTGCAGTTTGCGCAATTTCAAAGCAAATTATGTTTCAAAAATTATTGAAAATTACAGACTAATAACCTGAGTACAATGTCAATGTCACTTTCATAACAATATTGTAACGAATAATACAGGCCAGCAGACAGACTTGTTTTTGAATACTTTTGCAGAAGTGTTTAGACTACCAGATAAGAAATGGAACAGGCCAAATACAAGGCCACTTCACACTTTATACACTTGGCATTGTCACAGAAAAACTGAACTGTGCTGAACTGATCTTAAAAGCTGAAGCAATTAGATTAAAATTGACTGTGTATTGGACTGCAGATTCTTAAAAAAAAAAAAAAGTATATGTATATATATATACTATATATATATATATATATATATATATATAGCTATATAAATATATATATATATATAAAAAAATGTTTTTTGTTTGTTTTATTTTTATTTTCTGTAACAGTAACTGTGTATCTGAATCCGAATTTGATGAAAATGGGGGCGGGACCTGATAAGCCTTTGGCTTCTTCCGTCTCCCTTCGGACAACACAAAGTATGATGTATGAATATTTGCAAGAGAAAATTGTGTATTGTGTGGAATTGTCCGAAAGAATAATAAATAAATAAATAAATAAATATTTAGATGCAATTTACTTCCCACATTTTCAATTTCTGCTACATATTGTTTCCATAAAAAACGTGTTATCTTTTGCCGTGCCTCCTACAAGGTAAAAGCTACACGTTCTATTGTGTCCTTATGCACCCAAGACAGTACCTATAGATAGTATAGTTTCATCATAATACAAATACTGAAATCAATTATTTACAGTAGAGTTCTGTACATCAAAGGGACATTTTACACAATGTAAAAAATAACCAAGCCCCCTCCCCCCGCATAGGAGCTAATAGGTTCCTTCAGAGTTGACGATTCTTCCCTGAGATGTTATGTTATTTAAATGTCTTATGTTATTTTGTCTATCCCTGGTGTGTGTGAGTGCTTGAACACACCACAGGGAGAAAAAAACTTCACACACAAACACACACACACACACACACACACACACACACACACAAAGGAACATCTTTTTATTCTCATGTCTCTCCGAGGTAACGCTTTTCTGTTTTTCTTGCTTGGTTACATTTTTAATCCGGGCGTAGAGCGACTGATCCCTCTCTGGACCAGGGGAGTGTCTCTGTGGAGGAGCGACAGTGGGGTAAACTGCTGTGTGCTGATGGAGAGAGGAAGACAGATGAAAAAAGCTTCATCTCAGGGAAACACAAAGATGAAAGCCAAAAAGCCTTGTTTTTGAACGTGGGGTTGCATGCATGTTGTTAGATCTTCTACCACATCTGTTGCTCACATCCCCAGCCCCGTATTAGAAGCACATCAAGGGGGCTAAATCTTTACAATACGGCCCTCCTTTCTTCCACTAATCAAGCCTATACATGTAACAACATTTTAATATGGCTAATTAAACTGCTACAGTAATAGCAGGCTCACCATGCTACCTACCTACCATTACCTAATATTTCACAGATGCAACAACTATTCTATCTCCCCAACAATTTTTTTTTAAGTCCTCTGGTAGTAAGGCAAGGCAAGGCACGTTTATTTGTAGAGCACATTTAAGACACAGGGCCACTCAAGGTGCTTTACAGGAGCAAGAGTAAAATACATCAAGTACAGAGTACACATTAGAAAAGAGAATGAAAAACATGAATAGAAATAAAACATTTAAATAAAACATATAAAACATTTAAATAAAAATAAAAATTACATGTTAAAAGGGAAACAGAAAAGTCTTCAGACTTGATTGTAGTAGAAACACACGTCCTGCTTTGCTGCTGTGTAAGTCATACTGTTCGCTGATTGGACGGCCGTCAATTTTCATCAGCTAGATCCCACTAATACACCCCAGCCCCAGACTGACTACTGAAGGGGAAATTAAATTTGGGCGGAAGTAGGTAGGCGGGCAGAGCCAGGCTACCTCGACATGGCATGACAGTTTTAAATTGCCACTCTTGCATGTTGACAGTCCATCAACCTGGAGGAAAAATTAAAAACCCCGCGTATTAAATATCCCCTTTCATTAACATGTGTTTACAATGTACATTACACACACACACACACACACACACACACACACACACACACACACACAACACACACACACACAACACACACACACACACACACAACACACACACACACACACACACACACACACACAACAGCCTGTCAACAACAATGTCAATGTTCACCTGTCTTGTATAATAAATAAATAAATAAAATAAATGTAAATTAAAAACAATAAAAAAAAAAAAAAAAACACATGTATGTTAAAAAATAAATAAAATAAAAGGTAATAAAGAAATAAAGAAAAAAATGTCTCCAATCACCGGACACATGTCACAGCCTTCACGTGAGAGAAAAATTAATGGTTTGACGCCTCTTAACTGTCGGGTTGAAAAAGCCAGTTTGCCATGATTTATGAGAAAAGAAAAACAAGTCAAAAATGAAAGAGGTATATAGGGGGGGTATATCAAGCCCTGTTAAGTATTGAAATTGCATCTCCGGCTTGTCACCT
The DNA here is from genome assembly GCA_026122265.1 of Ammodytes dubius. Taxonomy (NCBI): domain Eukaryota; kingdom Metazoa; phylum Chordata; class Actinopteri; order Uranoscopiformes; family Ammodytidae; genus Ammodytes; species Ammodytes dubius. The sequence continues at coordinate 2,873,287 of CM047510.1, forward strand.
TCTATCTGACATCTAATCTGTGTCCTCTCCACCCTTCTCCCCCTCCTGTTCATCCCCCTCTCCTGCAGACATTAGGGAGAGCGGGAGCCCCAAGCCTGTCATGGTGTTCATCCATGGAGGCTCCTACATGGAGGGCACAGCCAACATGTTTGACGGCAGCATCCTGGCCAGCTATGGCAACGTCATCGTCATCACCGTCAACTACAGACTAGGAGTCTTGGGTAAGGGCAACCTTTACTGCTCTACAAGCCTACTGGGGCAATCTGTTTCTCTCTCTTTCTCTCTCTCTCTCTCTCTCTCTCTCTCCTTTTCTCTCTCTCTCTCTCTCTCTTCATTTCTTTCCTTTGTGACTCATTATTAGCTTAGCATAAGCTAAAACTACAGATGAAATATTTCATACTTCCATCTTTCTTTTACTTTCTCTTTCTATCTTTCTTTCTTTTGGCGATTCCGTGTGCTGCTGCTTTGGGTATTTTATACAATGGCTTGATATGAATATTCCAACGCATCTCTGTCTTTTCCCAATCAACTCTCTTGATAGTGTGTAGCGCTGGTCGGTCACACCGTTTAGCTTCTAGTCGTCTGTACCCAAACTACAGGTGTGGAGTTTGTTTTCTGGTTCTAAAGCTTGCTCACTTTGATTCATTTGGTCTTTGCTCTTGTTAATAACCGGTGCAAACAAGTTTTTTCTGCTTTGCTTTGTTGATTACAATTCACACACATTAGGGGAGAACGGGGTAATGTGAGACACTTTTTACATTTGCTCCCCTCTATGTGAGCTAAATTGATTTATCAGTAAAATGTAAACATTTCCCATTAATTCAGGATGTTTCCTAGCAATGGACATTATCAAAATGTATTCAGGACGAATGGCAGTGAAATTATGATTGTTTAAAAAAAAGTTGTCTTGTGTCTCACTCATTGGATATATATTGTTAGGGGAGAACCCGGGGGGTTCTCCCCTAACAATATATGTCCAATGGCTGGATTGGAATCTGTTGAGGGTTTTGGTGATGTGCGGTCTTCTTTTCTTATGGAATAGTGTTAGTAATGTTAAAAAAACACAATCTGTCATGCGTGATCAATGTTGTTGGAAGTGGGTTGGGTTTGAAAACATCTGTGGCAACTGACTACTTCTATCTTAAAAAACAAACACCAAAGACAATACATGAAGGTCTTTCTCTCTGAACTGTGCTCCATCATTCATGTCTATAGCTTTTCTTCCCTACTGCCTCTTATCTCTTCTCATCAGTCTAATTCCTGATTCATTTTCTCCCGTGTACGGCTGTCACTGCCGTACCCAGCGGGCAGCTTTAGAAATATATTGCCACAAATGACGGAAACAAATGTTCGCTGCTGCTGCTGCTGCTGTCCTGAATGAGATTATGTTGTCATTTGTTTTTGATGGAAAGAACCAATTTCATTTCCATGCTGTTTTGGTTGATGGTTTTTTTCCTTATTATTATTTTTTCTTTTTTTTTAACGATACCAGAATAGAGATATGTGGCAATATTTGCATTCCACATTCTGTGTATGGAAAGGAGCGGTGAACAAGTGATGTATATACACTGTACATTCTCAGTTTAAGGGCTTATTTTATGGCCGCATTACAAGCCTGCAAACATTACACATGGGTTCTGTCATACATTACTTATTTGTCTGAAATTGAATTAACAGTGGTTAGAAACATCTTTTTGTCATTGCTCAACCAAATGTGTTGACGTATTTTCTTTATCCGGGGTTCTAACATGTACGATAATGCTGCTGTGCTGTGCATTTCATCATAATGATATTGGAAAATTGTTACTTTTGGACTGTTGGTATGACACATATATTGAGTTGTGGCCTTGGGGCTTTTTTCACTATTTTGTCGCATTTAATTGATCAATAGGAGGTTTAATACACCGATTGCTGAAGAAAAACCAATAAAGACAGCCCTATGCGACAGCTATGGTATTTGTCTGTTGAAGTTTTAGAGCACACTGGTTACCAATCCTTTCTACCAATATGTAGGCCGTCAAAAAGGTTGCATAATGTTGATGTCAATCCCTAAAATACAAGCAAAGTTCTTAATACAACAGTACAAAGGCGTAAATAAGAAGTCATTCGGATGTTTTTATTATTTGGATGTGACTATCTTCTGCTCTGTCTGTGTGATGTGTTGAAGATGTTGAGCGATGTAGTTCCTCATGGTGGTTAAGGGAAGGGTGCCTCAGATTAGACTCTATGTGTGGGAAGGAGCAATGCCAAATAAAGTGTGTGTGTGTGTGTGTGTGTGTGTGTGTGTGTGGTGTGTGTGTGTGTGCGTGTGTGTGGTGTGTGTGTGTGTGCGTGTGTGGTGGTGTGGTGTTGGTGCGTGCGTGCTGTGTGAGAGTTTGAGTACTCAGCTGCAGTAGGTGTTGGACTCATAACCGCTGGCCATTCCAGTCAGTCATCTGGTTATTCTAAGAATAGAAGTGGGTTCAGTAAGTAGCTCCACTGCCAACATTACTCCAATGTAACCAGTCATTTAGTCTACTGCTTAGTAAAGCAAAAAAGACAGATGTTTCATTTTATTCCCTATAATATTGTCTCAGTGCATGGTTTGTGATACTGACATTGACTCCCAAATCACCCGAAATTGTCCTGGAACAATGTGCATTTTTAGCGGGACATTTCCACTCTGATGTCCCATCTAATGACCTATATCCAGGAACTTTTTCTTTTACTACTCTTCAGAGGGTCATTCCATTGATTTATTTTTACATGCAAAGAAATTTCCAACTTGTGAATTGTGAGTTGGTCCGTTCAGCACCAAAACAGACTGCAGTGTGTAGCTCCAACCACTTGGACTTGGACCCTTTTGTGACGGCATGGATCCCTAACCAAAGGAAAGGCACGGTACGCTTATTTAATGAGTATCTAACTTTGGTCAATGAAAACACCAATAATTGTTGTAACCGTACCAAACTGAACCACTCCAGTGGAAATGACACAGAGCCAACTTACAAGACGCACTGCTAACTTTAGTGTGTATTTGACCTTACATGCCCAGACACTGCTGCTGCACCTGTTGGGCTTGGGAGATGCTAACTCTACTGACAGAACTCTATACTCCCACACCAGTGCTTTTTTCTCCTTGACTTGACTGTGTGTTTGTGTGTGTGTGCCTTTAAGAGCAAGTGCTTTGCAATAAGCCATTAGTGGCTCTAAATATGCAGGGTTTGCCTGAAGCAGAGCTGTATTTATGGTTTAAGGAGCCCTGGCTACAATGGATGTAGCCACGGGGCATGCTTATAGTATGCTAGTGTCAGTGTGTCCGCGGGCGCCTATGAACATGTGTGTTTAATGAATTAGGAGTTGTGCACATGAGGTCTTAATGGAGCACACGGTATAGTGCTGTCAAAATGTTATTATTAAAGGCGGGACAGTTTATATTGTGGTTGTCTTCCCACTCCCCTTGGTTATTAATGGAACACCCTTGTCTCTAGGGTTCATTTTGTTTGACCAACAACTGAAATACTTAAGGAAGTAAGTACTCTTTAATCCAGATACAGCATTCAGATACGCAGACAAGAAGTAGTGTCATTGGTGTTATGATATTGTCATGTAAAGGTCTGTATTGTTCTTCATAATAATAATGAATTAGAATAAACTTATTTTATATGGGGCGTTTCAAGGTGCTGAAAGACACTTTACCGTAAAATGAGATCACAAGCAAATTAAAAACAGGTGTAGTAATAAAGCCAACACACAGAAAACAAAACCAAAGATGAGTCGTTTTTATTTATATTACAAGTAAGTGATACATTAAAATCAGGGTATAAAATCAGGCGTAATGTCAATATGTAAAATGCATGTTAACATGTAATTTTAACATTTAAAAAAGGTATTTTATCATTAAAACATTTATATTATTTTTTTAAATCAAGTATTGACACTTTACTTTCCTAAAATCTGTCCCCAAAGAATACCCAGTCATTGTTTAAACAATCTGGGAAATTTGAACGTTGGAACGTTTTTGGGTTTAACATCTTGTAAATCTAAATATAGTATAGACCTATTCTAAATAAGAATGGGGCTACCACAAATAGTTGACTGCATCTGCTCATACATTCAATGTATCACCCACAGGGCATGCCTATTTGTAAGTACCTCCTCCACACAGCGGACTGTGCCTTTAAGGGGCCAGAGCCTCTCACACAGTTTGTTTCGGGCTCAGCCAAAACCTTTAATCATGCTGATTGATGAGGTGCATTTCCCTGACTCAAACCTTCTCCAAATACCCCTTCCATTCCAGCCATACATCAGCCATTCAGCCAATTCATCAAGCCTCTGATTGTTTTAAGATATACCTGGCCAGTAAAATATCCATTTCTCTGCCTCTCGCTCTCCGCACCCTGATCACATCCCATATTAGGAAATGATCTGCAAGCATGGGCAATACTATGATCATGACTGAAGAACCAATCAATACTCTAGTCTATGAAGTGTTCTAAGTGTATGGATGGTGTATTTTTATGAGACAACTCTTAGGAGTCCTATGATTAAAAGTGGACCAAAGGACGAATAACGGGGCCGTGTTTTTTGAGAAACAATTTAAAAAAAGAAATTAAACGGTGGTTCCACAGTAGAAACTCAAACATATGTTAGCGTTATCATTTCTCTGGTTGTCAGTGGAGTGATTTATTGTCAAAAATGCTGAGAACAATACACAACATGTAGGCAACAACTTAAGCCTTTTTTCAGAATGCGCTACACACCCTCAAAACATGTTTTCATCAGATCCAGCTAGCATGGCTTCAGATGTAACCAAATTAGCCTTGCGTGTTTGATGTAGGAGTGTTCCCCTCTCACACAGGGCGTTAACCCTAATCTTAACCCCAATCATCCAAACTCACTCATGACGCATGACATACGTGACGACCAAATGTTATACAATTGGTTGGCAGATCCAGAGTGACACTGGGCAGATCCAATAGTTTTAAACTTCAACAGACACCCGCCTTCAAGTGAACGCTTGTCAATTGAGCGATTCCAGACCTTCTGTACAAATGAAATGAAGTATGATGGTCTGGTAGGACCAAGCTACCGTTTCATTGCAAGAGGTAGCGAATGCAACACACCTCAGACCCAAACGGGGACAGATGACATGATCACAGACCGTAGCTTTCCATCAGACTTGCTGTGAAATTGGAGCAGATTTTGGCATTAGAATGCAGCCCGCTACCCGTCAGTATGGTCCATATTATTTGATATATTTTATTTTAGATAACAGAATCATTTTTTCTACTCTGATTCTTTTATATGAGAGCTTTTATTTAGCTTGTTAAATTGTTAACTCCATTCTTTGAGTGTTATCGTCGGCCAGTTTTTCCAGAGGGGGTTTCTCTCGTTCTTTCATGGTCTAAATGTGGTTTCAGCTTTGTGTCATGTCATTGTTGTGATCATCTGGTGTGTGAATGCTATTTAAACATAGATAATGTCATCTGGAATGTTGATCAGATATCTATTCATGGCAGTTTACTTATAAATATGTACAATGTATATCATTAAAACCAATAACCAGTTATTTCTTAACTAAAACACCACAACTGTATGCACCATTTGTAAAACACTCTTTGCTTTTGAACTTTTCTGTATATACAGATAGTATATACAAAGTGGCGTCATGCATGCAAGCCAACATTCTGGGGGAGGGGCACAACAAAAGAAGGGACCATAGGTAGGGAAGATAGATACATGTATATAGAGAAAGACCAACTATCTTATCAATTCAGTTCACAGACATATGACAACCCCACTTGACCTGAAAAAAGACAAACATTAAACCATATTCAATAATTGATGCATGCTTTGACCTCCCAAACTGGCTGAATGTAAAGTATACAGACCCGCAAACTTATTAGCCCTGAAAAAGGTGACCTGTCAGAAAACGAAACCCCTGTAGAGGGATGTGGGGGCGGTTGCATTTTTTTTTTACATGTTATCAAAGCATTCTGGTGAAGAAAATAAAGGAGAAAGTCAACATTTATTTCAGTTCAAATGAATAGTAAAATGAGCAAAACAACATAACTTGCTAGCAGCCAGATGCTTAACAACTGGACTGAAGGATGGATGACCACTAGCCTTTGCTAATTGTATTAGGGCTATTATCTTGCTTAAAAAATAAACAGTTATTTATAGAATTCTGCCATTACTAAGAACATGTTACACTTATAATATAGATAATTGAAACTACATACACCAAAACCGATGGGTGTGAAGCCACTGTATACAGAGCTGCTTGAAAGTATGTGAACCGCTTGAGCCTTTTGGAATTTTATTGAGTTTAACCATTATTCATTACTTTTTATCATTACCAGTATTTTTTATATAAAATAACAGATGTTTGTTTATCAATTCCACATTTTTATTTTCTGGAAATCAACTGTTAAAACAAATAAAACAAATTATTTTCCAACTTTTGTATGTGCAAAGGTTTGTGAACCCTGAGCTTCATTGCTTAAATCAAGCAGGTAAACACAATCAGGAGGGCCAAATTGAATGATGAAATGGACCAATGTAATGAGAGATCTTTCTAATACTGGTATTGATACAAATGAATTAATAATGGTTAAACTCAATACAATTCCAAAAGGCTCAAGGGGTTCACATACTTTCAAGCAGCACTGTATATCTTTGCACTGTCCTGGAATGCTGACGTAATGGTTTCCTGGGCCATTGTGTTGTTCCCTCAGTCTGCCCAGTTTGTTTGTGTCCTGCTCATTTGGCTCAGTGGAGTAATGATTAAGAGTGAGTGGGCTGTGAGTGCCAGTGGAGGCTACACTATGCTAATGGTGATCTGGCAACAACAATGGTGGATGGGGAGGGGAGGTTTACAACCACTCTGTGGATGGGATGGGATGGGAATACTGTGGGTGGGTGTAGGCTAGGACAATAGAGGAACCATCTGGGCACGCTCCACAGCGCCAGAAGGCTCTTAACACGACTTTCACCATTCAGACCAACCCACCCATTATTCATACAATATAATGCATAGTCTAGTGTATTATTATGTGTTATACAGCCACTGTCTGGTTCCCATATGTCATCTTTTAAGACTCCTAAAATCCATCAATCAATACATGCACGTACAGTTGTTGCTGGTTTCGTTCAGCCATGTGTTTTGTTTGGAGACGATAATGGTCATGCTTGAATTGGAATTCAAAGCCACATTAGCAGTCTAAATAGCAGGCACATGAAGCATTTGGGCTATTTGTTATTTGAAATTATAAATTCCACCTTTGAGCTGTATGTAAGCTGAAAGGTAAGAATGGAAATGTAAGGAGGCAACACTGATTAGAAACCCTGCTTTAGGTGACATCATAACAGCTACATAGCTTACATGTCAATTGATGCCAATCCCCATGGTAACTGTGCACACTCCATGTGCTGATGAAGACCAGGGGCCTCATTTATAACGGTGTGCGTAGAAACCTTCCCAAAACATTGCGTTCGCACAAAGCCAAGAATGTGCTGCGCAAAAATAAAGTTGAGATTTATAAAACTGTGCTGCGCACAGTTGCACGCAATCTTCCCTTTATAATTACCCACCTGCGGTGAATTGTGCGCGGACGATCTCCGCCCGGTGTCATCCCACTACACCTCCCAGTTTCATCCCACAATCTACCATACATGGCGAATGCTAAATAGCTCCTGAATATGATAACGCACTTAATAAGCACAGCATTTTGACTGACATGAGGAAAAAAGGGAGGTAACCGGCCACAAAGAAAGCGACTGGGAAGGAAGAAAGCCCGTGCCATGCGTCGCTGTAACTGCCTCACAAACACAAACACACACGCGCGCGCTGATCACATATCATGATTGGCACAGTCGTTATAGTCTTTGTTAAGCTGTTTTGCCCAACTTTGTACTGTATGAAATATCACGTATTAGCGAACCTGCAGGACTTGCCTATAGGTAGGCCCATATAAAATGTGTTGTGAGAAGTGAAATAATGCATTAGCCTATAGTATATTCCAAAGCATTGTTTCCCTTCCATGAGATCAACACATTTCCAACGTCAGATTATAGTTTAAACTTCGAGGGTTAGTTGTTATGGGAAAGCGATGCATAAAATAATTTGCTAAATTCATAACATGATTTTATCTAACGAAATATATAGTTTTAATTAACATGTTTGGCCTTAACTTTGTACAAAACTACTTTTTACACACAGCCTAACATATAGACTATTTGCTCTCCCGCTGGCCACTCAGGGACACACCTCCCGACGTCTATGATATTATTATAGAGTAGAACTATAAGATTCAATTTAAAAATATAACCAAAATATGTATACCTACTTGATAAGTAAATCAACCTACATCATTACTGCATGCCATAGACAACAGTAGCCTATATTCGCAACAATAGGTACGCACATATAATTGATGAAATATATTGGGTGCCAAGGATATGTGTTTTCCCGATGACAGAGCTTTATTTCGTGGTGTTGCCATTGAGTGTCGCTGATTCCCCGAGTCAGCAAAACCTTGCGTGAGCTCTACGCATGGTCAAAAGTTTGCGTGGGAATACGCACACTTCTCCGCAAAGAATTCTTTTATAAATACCACCGTTTTGCCACCGCACATTTGACCGCACATTTCAGCCGTCTACGCAAGGTTTTTGTGCGTAGAAAGCTTTATAAATGAGGCCCCAGGAGTTTTAAATTGACCTGGCGTTGGAATTGTTCAATCAGAAATATCTCAATCATCCATCCATCTTTCTTTTGCTTATTGTTTTATTTCTTATAAATCACTAAGCTGCAGTTACAATTACTAACACGTCTTGAGCATATTAATTACTATTACTCCAAAACAGACGATACATTTATAGCTAGAGCCCACTAGTTTGCCACCAATACATTTCCCATACCAACGTTGGACACCAAAGGTGACACTTTTTTATACACAGTGGCAATTTAAGCTTGGATCACTGAGGAACTTGGTACAGGTTGGAGGATGATGGTGGGTCATGGTTAAATAATAAACTTAAATGGCAAATTCCTGTCATTTAAGACATTGATATCTGTCTATATAAGTCTGTTGCCCTCTGGTGTCAAACCATTTTATCCACCAACCAATCCAGTCTAGAGAGGGTGCGCTAATAATTCTGCATAAGGGCGGCAGTGGCAACGTAGGTAGGGAGGGCGCCTCTGGAGTGCAAGGTCGGAGGTTTGATCACCCGCCTACTCGCCACATGTCGAAGTGTCCCTGGACAAGACACTGAACCCCACATTGCTCCCGATGGTTCAGAGGGCACCTTGCATGGCAGCTACTGCTATCAGTGTATGAGTGTGTGTATGAATGTGGTGAGAAATGTAAAGTGCTTTGGGACTGAGAAAATCGGTTAAGAAGCGCTATATAAGTCAAGTCCATTTACCATTTACCAAAACATTTCATTCTCTGTGAGGCCACAGTGATTAAAACACACCAGGAGCCACACCAGATGCTTGCCTCTGCATGCTCATGCCTGGAAACACTAAGAACTAACACTCTCTAATCTCCTAACCTGTCCCGCCTTCTTTCACTTCTCCTGATTTGCTATCCTTTTCAACTATGGAATGATCTGAATACTAAGAAATACTAACACCAAATGTACTAACTGAAGCAAACCCCCTTCTACTAAAAATACTACTAATTTCTGCTAATCTGGAATGTACTAATCCAACTGCAGCATGTGTAAAGTATTCAAGTGTTGGACTTACTTTTGGGCTTTTTTTGTAACACCTCATCTAGATGAATCAGAATTGGCCCTGTAAGGTCTGACAACTCAACTTTAGCTTTTCAAATGACCACCTGGTAAACATGTATTGACTGTTCTCAACATTATAGACATATACAACAAATATAAAAGAATATTTGAAAGAAACATTAGAGAAGTGCCTGTCTGTACAGCGGGTTTGTAGAAAGCCAGCCAGAGTCAGTATGAGTTTTCAGACAAAGTCAATCTGTGTTTGGTTCATTAACCTAGTTCCCTTCATTTCCTTTGCATGCCTCTGGTCTGCTTTCTATCCGTCCTGTCTAATCAATAATCAAACCTGTGTTCGGCATGGGTTTTTCTAGGTTGTAGCTAATAGCGAGGCTTGTGCTATATTGGTTTATAAATGCCACTGCTGTTAGTCGTGCATTGGTCCAACTGATTAGTGATGTTTGTACAGATATTCAATATCTTCAACGCTAAAACAACTCCTGAGTCCCTTGTTATGAATAATCCTACACATCGAATGGCTGATAAAAAGGGCACTCGAATCAATATTTTAGAATGGCAGACCTTATTCTAACTTTCCTCTATATCCACCTGCCATCTCTGGAGCTAATCCCAGCATGCATTGGGTGAGAGGCAGAGTATGTTGAGAGGTGGGAAGGTCCGTCACATTTTAATGTCATATTCACCTGAGTGGTGGAATCGATATTCTAAACTACCCATGTAACATATAAAACTGTATACCACATAACAGTACGTTAGACACAATCCCTGTGTTCCGAATCGCATACTCTTTCTTTTTTTCTATTCTACATACTACATCCGATGATAAAAATAATCTAGTTAGGATGCAGTAGGCATACTATTGGGACATACTTTTACTGATTTATTTAATCATAACATTGCGCCTTGATCTTGCCTCTTGCTTTTATATCCGTCGCATCCCTGTTTGTTTTAATATGGAGGCTCCGTTGATGTGACGCCACTTCAGGTTCGCACTGGATTATGGGTCAGAATCGCCCAAATAGGATGCTGTTTACAACACTAAAAATCTTGGCCGGATTTAGTAGACATCCGGGTCTTTCTAACCATCCTAAATCTGGCCACAATAATCGGGACATACTAAATCTTTTTTCTACCATACTAAATAGCAGAAAGTATGCAATTCGGAACGCAGGGAATGTTTGCCCTTGACTCCTCAAAATAATTTCTAATCATGGCTCCCCTCGTTGCTCCAGCTCAACTTTAAATTGCACTTGTGTAAAAACAACAAAGAAAGAAAGCAAAAAGACTGTGAATGGTTTGTATAATCGGTTAGATATGAGTTGGACAGAGTGGTCTCAGTGCTTGTATGGCTGTGACAGTAGACGCTGGTCTGGGAACAGCTGATTGGCTGGAGGTTGGAGAGCAGCAGATGGAAAATATATGAAACTAACAGATTACATGGCTTCACAGTAAGCTAGTACTAGACACCTCACTGCAAACCACATGCATATGTTAACGTGTGTGTGTGTGTGTGTGTGTGTGTTGTGTGTGTGTGTGTGTGTGTGTGTGTGTGTGTGTGTGTGTCATACACCTCTGAACACTGCACACTACATACGAAGGGGAGGTGACCAGTCCAGTCTCTGAATAGCTGTCTATGTTGTGTGATGATATTTTACAAATCTAAATAGGCCTATAGATTTTCACACTCCTCATTGCTCCTCTACATACCTGTCTCACTGCTCCTATACATTACCTTTCAGCTCTATACATACAGATACCTGTGTGTGTGTGTGTGTGTGTGTGTGTGTGTGTGTGTTGTGTGTGTGTGTGGTGTGTGTGTGTGTGTGTGTGTGTGTGGTGGTGTGTGTGGGAGTGTGTTTATATGCAGTGTTGGGAGATAAGAGATATGAGTGTTTTTTTTGGCCAGATGGTAAGAGGAGGATGGAGAATAACTGACATTTACTGATGTCATGAATGCATCACTACTGGCCCTGTCTGTGTCTGTGTTCCTCTCATCCCTGTTTACCACTTGCCCTCTCAGGCTTTGTGGCTTGTGAGGGTCTAGGCTGCTCATACATTATTCAGATTCTATATGACAGTTTTAACACCAACATACGTGGGGATTTGTTAAAGCCCTACTTCACCAGTGGAAATATGAAGGTGTATTGAACTCTGAACTCCTATATGTAGTATACATGTGCAAACATTTTAGAAATTGGTTCACCCTAGCCTGAGAAAAGGCAGAAAGAGTGTTCTATGGTCTCACTGTCTAACCCTACATTTTCCCATGTGTGACATCACACATGGGACAATCTAGGGTTAGGATTAACAGGACAGCTGGGCCAAGGGAAGACTGAGGAAAGACTGAGGGAAGAAAAACCTCCTTCATTATATTATAATAGTGATTTTATAATGATAGAACGCAAGTTCTGTATGGGTGAAGTATTCCTTTAAGTATTTTGTGTGTGCTTATTCTGTTATCTTAGAAAGCCCAAGATAAGAGTCATAATAACGAGCCATATGCATGCGTATAGGCTGGGGGAACCACATCCAATTATTAACATTTAAACTTTGAGGCCAAAGTAATAACTGTACAATTCATCCAACACTGGAAATGACAAAGCAGCTCCCAGTGAACTAGCTATTGTTTCATTTACACAATGATCCTCTCCTTTTATAGTCTGACACTGTCTGGCTTTTCTTTGATGTCCCTGTGTCTCAGTGCTAAATAGTCTATACAATACATACTGTACATCTGCCATATTGCCATGTCATTGCTTTGTTCAAACTACAAATCCCATAATCCTCTCAAAGGTCAGGCCTCTCTTTTCTCTTCTCCCTGCTCCCGCTCTCACCACTACACACTCCGTGGATTCATTTGTGCTGCGCGATGGAAACAACACAACAATATGTACAGCCGAGGAAAAAATTAAGAGACCAGTCTGGATTTTTCTTCAATCTTCATCTCTACATTACTTATTGAAAATGCTTTAAATGACAATTATTTAATATGAATTTGGTAGAAATGTTGTCAGTAGTTTATATTATACAACCAAAATGTTCATTCTACTCAAACATATGCCTTTAAATAGTAAGACACTGAACAATTGGAGTGGTCTCTTAATTTTTACCGGAGCTGTATATGTATAGGACACTGTGGCAGATTTAGTCATTTTGTGGGCCTATAAGGCAAACTTTGGGCCCTTCCACATGGCTTGTGGCCTCTTATTTTTTATGATTTTATCTAGATAGAAATAGGTGTAACTATACTTTGCTGTTGCTTCTCCTCACTCTTCCATATTTAACACTGCTTTGCTTTTGAACCACTTCCGTCTTCTGCTAAATCATTCCCGAAGGTGTGAAGAAAGACATGGAATAATCCAATTTAAAAGCTGATACTCATGTATGAGGACTTCTGATGCCGTTTTAGCATTTCGTTAGCCTCATAGCATAATTGCCTAAATCATATTTACTCTACTCTACTTTTACTCTACATCTATTCTATTTTACATCTACTTTACCCTACTCTATAACCCTTAAAATATGACTTAGGAAATTATGCTATTAGGCTAACGAAAAGTAGATGTAGAGTAGAGTAGATGTAGAGTAAAAGAAGAGTAGAGTATATATATACACAATATGGATTGTAAGAAAACAGAAACAACAAAATCAATGAATAATTTAAAAACTATGTCTTCCATTAGAAGTGTATGATACATTTGATGGGTGCTCCTTTGGTAGCTTGGGGCCCTGGGCATTATGATAGGAGGGCCTCTGGTAGGATCAAACAAACAGATGATCCTGTTGTTTCGTTCCATAGGTCTTTATTGTTCTCTTGTTGGTCATGTCTCAAATCATTGGAATTCAGTGAATGATTTGCTGGCCAATTAAGCTTTTTATACAGTGTCACTCTACTGACATGATTGGTTTCGGTACCTTTGTTTGAGTGAATACATCAAAAGCCAGTAGGGAATATGATGTATGCATGTGTGTGGGCTTGTATTTGAGTGTGTGCCATGCTAAGATCTTTCTTTACACAGAGCACAAGGCCTGGCTTCTCTTTTATGTTGCTCTTACCACTTGCTCCTGTAATACCATGTCACTTCTCTCATTGAGGGTTTATTTCTACTGTCGTTCTGAAAAAGTTTGAATATAAAAATCATTACATATTTCCCCCTTTAATACAAATATGGATGTGATATTACATTTTAAGGTGTTTTTTGCTTTAGAGTTCACAAGTTCTAGACTAGCGTTGGTGACATACCATACCTTGATTCAGCACAATGCTACACTTTTGTTTTAATCATTTCAGCTCATGTTGTTAAAGGTGAAGTAAGTCATTTATTTATGTTAATATAAGTGTTAAATCGCTCTTTATTCATACAGTGATCACTTCTATAGTGTGCACGTTTCATAAAGCCGATCTTTCAGTCACTCGCTCTGCATGTAATCGGCAAATACACTTTTGGGGATCCCACTAATGATAACTAATCAGAAGAGAGAACGCTACAAACCGGCACCCGTCTCACTGCCGGTGCACGTGCAGAGCGACAGATTGGTGAATGTGTATGCGCCTACAATGGCGGAGCAGGTACAAATCTTTCCCAATGTCTGTTTTGATGGTTTTTATCATGTTTTATCACACTTATGGATCTGAGATGATGCTAGATAACTCGCTGCTTGAAGACCGCAGTGCATTAATGTGGTGACGTGGGGACGAGGGAGGGGACTGCTAACTGCAGTCACTGACCGGAAGTTAGCTAAACTGACTATTCCGCTTACTGAACCCTTACATGAATTTGGACATAATGATGAGTTCTGTGCTGCTGATTAAAAAAAGAAAATGGCTTCCCAGAAGTTGTGACACAAGCAAACAACACTGTAAAACTCGTCTGGCTAAATGATGAGAGAGAGAGAGAGAGAGAGAGAGAGAGAGAAAAGAGAGAGAGAGAGAGAGGAGGAAGGAGAGAGAGAGAGAGAGGAGAGAGAGTGAGGTGCGTGTCATCACTGCAGACCCCACGGCTTGATTTACATGTGTAGAATAAATCTGCAGCATACTGCGTCCTGCCGATGCTAATTAGAGGAGTATCCATTAATACCAACCACTTAATCATCAATATTAATATGTACAATTATTAATAACTCTGCTCCAACACGGGCCGCACTGCAGGGCCACGGAGACTTGTGTCGACAACATCCATCTTCATTATGCACACACACCTTTTAATAAGCAACTATCTCTGCCTGTTCTCCCCTTCATCTCTCTCTCTCTTCTCTTTCTCTCTCTCTCTCGCTCACACACACACACACACACACACACACACACACACAGCACACGCACACACCACACACACACACACGCTGTCATTCCAATCTGAAATCCCCTGTGCTTTAGATGCAAATGACCTCAGGCTGTATTTATTGGAGCCTATCTAATTCGCTACATGTGGCTTAGTAGCTTAAAAACTACATCCTCCACCTCCAACACTTCACATTCATATGAAGAAAGACAGTAAAAGTATTACCATTTACAAACATTACGAAACACAAACCTTTTCCAATAACAAATGCAGTATTTTAATTAAAATGTTTGGTAAAATTTTGATGTCAAATATTTTACGATGGAGTGGAAGGAGCCTGATTCGACTGCCAATTTGATCTTGCTCTACTGTTGTGTGTATTTGTGTCTCAGGTGTTGCTCTCTTCACTTGTGTGTTTCTTCTTCATATCACATTGTTGAGAGGAGCCTGGGACTTAAGAATGTCATTGTCAATGACTGCTGCTGGAATTGTTACTGTGCATATGATAAATTAACCTCTTGAATCTTGAATAGTCACAAAATGGTGATGAATCAAGGGTCATTCTATTCCGCTCTTTTGGGGGTGCTGAATGACTTATTGTACATGAAATTGCTTGGTTTCTCCCAATACATCATGATACATCACCTGTGGTACAAATACAAAGATTTTAATCAATCTCCTTAAGCGGCCTTCACATGAGAACTTTGCGCTTTACTTAATGCTATGTAGCAGCCAAGGCCCAGCCGAGCTCAGCTATAGTCATCACAAGTTTAGATCACAGGGTGGGGGTGTGGGGGATCAAAGTCTGTGCCACACCACAGGTAGCGCTGTTTACAACCTAAACTGTTTAGAGCATAAACTGTTTATACCACAACATACATCATATTGTGTGATCGCGTGTATTTCAAAAACATGATTTGACGATTAGTCGAATACATAATAATAATGTATAATAGGCAAGACTTCACCAATCAGATTGGACTAGGTCAGTTCTCAGTCGGGACAGTCCTAACTATTTAAAAAGAATACAGACTGTTTCACATGAATTTATTTTCTTTTAAGATAGAACTGATGCGTTCATCTAATCAGTAACATAGTGAATCTACTAGTTCCCTCACATTTGTTAGGTCATGAACTGTACTGTATGGTAAGGGCTTTGAGCTCTAGTGAACTCTTGTCATTAGACAGTTTGACATCACTCAAGATGTGTAGCTTTTTACAGCTCAAATTTAGTCAGGCCTAACCAGCAGTGGTATTAGAGGTATAAGGTATTAGAGGCCTATCATCTTTGTGTGGTGGTGTGTGTGTTGTGTGTGTGTGTGTGGTGTGTGTGTGTGTTGTGTGTGTGTGTTGTGTGTGTTGTGAGTGTTGATTGTGTTTGTGTATTATTAGAGACCTGGAGTAGGGATCTATAAGCGCTGGCCTTGCAGGTTCATAACTGGCCCTGAGGGAGCTGTAAACTGGTCAGAGTGTTGACAAGTTGTGTGTGTGTGTGTGTGTGTGTGTGTGTGTGTGTGTGTGTGTGTGTGTGTGTGTGTGTGTGTGTGTGTGTGTGTGTGTGTGTGTGTGGTGTATGTGTGTATGTGTGTATGTGTCCACCACAGCTTCTGTGATGGAGAAATGAGAAGCAGGAGAGCGTTTCATTTTACTCCCCCTTGGAGACCTCTCCGACGTCATACATTTATTGGCGCTTGCACTTTAACCGACTGCTGAACCAGCTTGTAGCCTGAGCCCGGCCTATATTAGCCACTGTGTGTATCCCAAGCATTAACACTTGCGTTCAAACAGCACCGTCATTTTACCAGAGTTTAGCCCGAACCTGCAGGGTTCATTTGTCAAAAGATAGATATACAGCCGTGGAAAAAACGACTCCAAATGTTCAGTGTCTCTCGTTTTAGTCTTAAGAGGCATATGTTTGAGTAGAATGAACATTTTGGTTTTATTTTATAAACTACTGACAACATTTCTACCAAATTCACAACAAAAATAATGTCATTTAGAGCATTTTCGATAAGTAATGTAGAGATGAAGATTGAAGAAAAATCCAGACTGGTCTCTTCATTTTTTCCGCGGCTGTCTTAATAGCATGTGGATGTGTATCATGATAATTATTACATTTTGTCAGTGCTGGTTTCAGCCCGCTACACTTGACTGGGCTCCAATACATAATGAGTGGCTAATGTGGGTGGTGTGTGGCACAGAGGTTAGAGAAGTGGGTTGGGTGACACTGAAATGGACTAAAAATAGATGTTTTTGTCAGTTTTGTTTTGCCAAAGTTGGTCTGCATTCTTCTTGAATATTCTTGGATTGTAAAAAAAAAAATGTTACTGTGATGTTTTTTCCTTTGCTATTTTCCATTGGATTGCCTCTTTTCCTTAGTTTATGAGTGGGTTGTCAATGTACACATTCAGGTGGGCTGATCTTATGATAGGCTTAGTGTTGTTTCAGACCACCTTCCAGCTGTGCATGAAAAAAACAATATCCATAGAGAAAGTACATTTGTCTTTACATTGTTGTATGGAATCAAACCTAAACATATTGATGGTTAAATAAAGTAAAGGAAGCATACACACCAATACATAGGATTATTTGAATAAAACACCTCACTGCTTAATTGAGGCAAAGGCGGCAACTGTTAAGGTTTTGATGAACAATGCTCTAATCACTGAACATAACTGCATCTACATTATTTTTGAGCTGATATATAATTATATGTAGATGTACATAACTGTGTGTGTGTGTGTGTGTGTGTGTGGGGGGGGGGGGGGTATGTGTGTGTGTGTGTGTGTGAGTGAGAGTGAGTGCTGTTCTGGGCAATAGAGCAACATCTGTTGTGCCTTAGGGCCAGACAGTGCCTTAGCCAGGCTCTGTCCTACACACACACACACACACACACACACACACACACACACACACACACACACACACACACACACACACACACACACAACACACACACACAACACACACACACACACACACACACACACACACACAGTATTCCTAGCCACCTATTTTCAGGCTGCTGGCACACATCTCACTGAATTTGTCTGTGTGTGTGGTGTTTTGGGCTATATGTCAAGTCTGCAGTGTTCTGCAGTGTGCGTAGAGTCCCTACATTGATAGAGAGAGATTTTGTGTGATGCTTTGGCGATATTGTTTTTGTTACAGTCGTGCCAATAAAGCTAATTTAATTGATAAATTGAGGGAGAGATAAAAGTAGAGAGGCACGCACACACAAAACACACACCAAACACACACACACACACAACACAATAACACATTCACATACGGCCACTGGTTTCTCCCTGAGCCTTCTGTGTGACCAAACGGTCAAGGCTAACATTGGATGCATTCTTATACAGTAGCCTATACAGTCCTGCGTGTGTGACACTTACAGTGAGCTTAGTTTAGCTTATTAGAACAGGTCTCTGTCTACACAGTATTGCTTTCATTTATTTATTACACCCATTATTAGGGGGCCAAGCCCGAGCAGGAGCTGGGACCGCGCTTTTGCTAGGCAGGGAACCCTATTGTTTTTGTACCGATTGTTATTATTATTATTTGTAGTCGCCTAAAAGTGTGTCCACAGCCCAAACCGTAAAGGGTGCAGACATGCCACTTGCATGACTAGATCCAGGTCCGTGCCGTGTACGCAGACAAAAAAATTCAGACATGCCGGCCACCAGGTGGCGCTACAACAAAGGAGAATGCGTTTGGAGTCATACCTCCCACACCGAACATCCCAGGCATAGGCCATGCCCATTTGCGTATATAGATTTTTCGCAAAATCGCCAAAACTGCAAAACTGACTTTGCTACTTTTCCCAAATTGTTTGCACAATTGACACCAAACTTTGCACAGAACCTACCGACCCGCACGGTAAAAAAAACATTTGAAAGAATTTTGTACGACCTTCGATGACGAAACGGTAGCGCTTTGAATATTTGTTTATTAGCTACGTTTTACGTAAAAAATCATAAATCCAAAAGTATAAATCGGATCAAAACAAAATTTTAGACATATGTTCGTGTCATCCTTAGGTACGTCCTCAAAAGTTTCGGTAATTTCCGCCATAAGAGGCGCCATAAACGAGGACATTTTATATCTCCTAACTGGCCAAAGGTATTTTCTCAAAACTCTAGGGAGACCAGCATGGGGCATACCTGCTTCTATTTATAAAATATGGCCAAGAAATATTAATGTGGGCTGGACTTATTAAGAAAATTAGTTTGGCAGTTTTCAAAATCGCAAAAACTGCAAAACTGATTTTTCGCTTCTCCTCCCAGAATTCTTGCACACATTGTTGACACCAAAACTTTGAACCGAACATCCACTGACCCACACGGAAAAAAAGTATTTCAAATAATTTTGATACGACCTTCGATGACGAAACGGTAGCGCTTTGAATATTTGAAAATAAGCAAACTTGTACTTCCTTGTATGTAAATATTCATAAATCCAAAACTATACATCGTATCAAGGCCACATTTTAGACATATGTTGGTGCTACCCTTAGTGGTGTTCAAAAATGTTGCCATAAGGGTGCGCCATAAACACGAAAAGTATATATCTCCTCATCCACTTTAGCTTATTTCTATGCGATTTTTTTGCTTTTTGGTCTATAACTCCCAAACCAAACATCCCACATTCAAAAACTTTACATCCCCGGATTCTGTGAAGTGAGCGGCCGGCGCCGCGGTCTGCGACGCTCGGGTCCCAAGTTGTGCCGGAGGCTTGGCCCCCACATAACTGCTTGCAGTTCTAGTTATTATTTATATATTTATATATATATATATATATATATATATATATATATATATATATTATATATATTATATATATATATATATATATATATATATATATATATATATATATATATATATATATATATATATATAAGGGCTGTCAAAATGATCGCGTTAACGCAGAGTGATTCATTTCTGGAATTATCGGCGTTAATTTTTTTATCGCAATTAACGCATGTGCAGAATGATCCGCCCCGTGCATCCCACCGGCTCTGTACTACAGTCTCTCTAACTTTGTGACTGACCCAGGATCAGTAGCTGCGCGCAGCCAAACATAGCAGCACGCTAGCCCATGCCGTGTTTTAAACTGCTAACGGTCACGTATGTGTCGGGGGCATAGATAGTATAAAATCAACTGCCGCGGGTGACAGTTGATGTCGGGAGCAACAGGAGGAGAAACATTGTCCGCTCTGTTCAGAGCCCACGAGGACACAAACGTCTGCAGTTTTCAGAGGTGTGTGTGATCAGACATCAACATAACGTTGGCTTCCTGGCACACATGAACAGTCCCCTAGGACGTGTTCGCGCGTACACACACACACACACACACACACACACCGCGGACTGTATTCAAGTTGTATTAAAGAATGCACAACCTATAGATTTACCAAATAAATGCCATTATATAGCCTATAGCCCAAAGACATAGTAAAGACACAGACAAATTGAATTAGGTGTGGTAGGTATATATTTTAGTTTGATTTAAATTTATTTTCAGTATTAAAACCATAATTTGGATTTTCAATTAATAGAAAATACTAACTTTAAATGTACATATCCACCTTCTGTCCTTTATCTTTCCGTTTGTACAACAATATACAGAGAAAATTAGAATTTTTCAGGCATTTTTCGAATGGTAAAATTAATCGTGATTAATCCACATAATCCTGTGATTAATCTGATTAAAAATGTTAATCGTTTGACAGCCCTAATATATATATATATATTAATATAGCCATTATTGCTAGTATTTTTATTTAACAACTATCTTAACTATCTTAGTATTAACATTTATGTAGTCATTATTGATTACATCCAACCCTAACCCTCACACTGCTTGAATAATCCAAAATAATCTTGTCCCACACCTTGTCCAATTTTATATATTTTTTGTTCTGTAATTTCTGTATTGTGTACCACGACACACAATACTTGTTCTGTCTTGTACATTATCACCAATAAAAAAAAGAAAAGATGATCACATTTTCCAATTTCCAAATCCGTTTGACAATAAGTGTGTGTTTGTGTGTGTGTGTGGGGGGGTATGAAAGTCAGTGATTCATACTGTTAAAGACATTACAAGTGACACATGGTATTAATCACAGTAATCCAATTGTCTTTATCAGTACCAACTGCTGTGCTTTAATGAGCGATCAACATAGTGGGGTTCTCACACAGACAGGCTGTGGCTGGAAGATAGCTGACTCACTGACTGTCTCATTTAAAACACACACACACACACACACACACACACACACACACACACACACACACACACACACACACACACACACACACACACACACACACACACACACCACACACACACCCATTCTTGTCAACCTCACATCTGAGTTCAGCAAAAACAATATGTATGTACTATTGAAATTTTTACTTTTTTCATATCTATATTCGAAATTAATACAAATGTGTTCAGTGTAAGGCGGTGAACCACTATTCCAAATGCTGTTAGAATCTACCAACTGAGCTAAGGGCGCCCCCCTACTGTTTATTTTTATTTATTTATTTTTAACCTTTTTTCAAGGGAGACCTGGAGCCTGTTTCAGGTAGCTGGTTTTGAGGCAACCCAGAGTTTGTTCGCTCTGAGTGGGTGGAAACTCTGAGTTTTCCGTTTCAGGTAGCAGGTTCAGCGCAACCGAGAGTCAGTTACTGCGGCAACATACGCCATGGGTCTAACCTGCTCGGGAGGTGGTTAGACCTACCCTGAGTATGTTTTCACTTTATACGCTGCAGCTCCGACTGAAGAAAGAGTGTCACTGTCACACGCGTCCCTGTACAGTTTGAAGCAAAATCACTCCATAGAAATCTCCATCGGGATGATTTTAACATTTCCTGATGATTTTACGTTTGACCGATCATCTATCTGATCAGTAGCCTTGTTCTCAGCCCTCGGTCCGTTCATATAGGCGGCCACCTTACACATTGTGACATGCTCTACATTCAGATTAATAAACCTATTTGTATTGTATGTTTTTTAACGTCTGTGCCACTGAACAGATTTATGTCAGGTGGATTCATGTAACGCTGCGGCTGCACGCGATCGTTACAGTTCCCTTGTGCGATCCTAAAGTCACAGACGAGCCTCGTTAAATAGCCTACCGTACTTTTCGGACTACAAGCCGCAACTTTTTCCCCGTTTTTCGACCCCGTTATTACACAGACAGTATATGTTCTGTAGCTACTAGGGATGGGCGTTAGTAATCGAGTACTCCTCGTTTCAAATGATCTCGATTGGTGGATGAGGAAAATCGTTTTTTTAGTGCTTGTAGCCTTTAGGCCGGCCGGCGGGCCGCCCCTATTTTAAAATGTTATATACGTGTACAAAACGGCACAAAACGGATAAAATAAAGTTTAACAAAATTAAATATTTTGATCCAAGTTAAATAAACTAAGCGTTGTGTCAAACAGCAACCGCAAATAACTGCCACCTCCATGCAGCACAGCCAGTGTGTGTGGTCTCCACAGCACCGCGGAGCTGAAGGCGGTGCTGGAAAACTTGGATAGTCACGTAAAGAAGCCAGGCTGACTTCGGGCACATTCGAGCAAACGACAGTTAAGAAGCCTTTATTATGGAATATAGGATTGAGATTCAAAAGCCGACCGGTGTAACGGTCCGTTAACGAGGTATTAGTCACGGAGTGAGCATACGAGGTTGGATATAGCCTACAACTACTACTTCTACTGCTTTGGTGAGTTATTTAGCCTATCTATGTGTTTAAATTGTAGGACAATAATTTTATTGTATTTGCTGCCCTTCTTATTTTAAATGGTGTCTATTTTGATTGTTAGCCTACAGCCCATGCTTTTTTTTCTCTCTTTTTTTTCTCTCCACCGCAGACCTACTCGATCGGTTTAAATTGTGGCCCGCTTATTTAATTACTTTCAGTTAGGAAAATGTGTTTTAAACTTGTGGAAAATAAATCCTTACAATCATATGGTAACTGTGACTGTTTGACAAGAAGCATTAAGCGCAGGTTATTGGCTTTATTGCGATGCACCGTTCTGCTGACAGAAGCGCTGCGTTCTAAAAATTGAAAAAATTTAACGAGGAATCGATTGATCCTCGAGGAATGCAAGCGATCACACGAGTAGTGAAAACACCCGTGCCCATCCCTAGTAGCTATTGCACTAAATGGTAACACTTGAATACGTTATGCAAATATGCAACTTGTTTGTTGAAATGTTAATAAATGGGAGCTTCCTCAAGCAGCCATCTCTTTCCCGACAATCCCCTCTGTGCACGAACTCTTACATATGGTAATTGAACATTATAACACCTGCGGCTTATAGTCCAGTGCGGTTTATAGTGCGGAAAGTACGGTAAATTATGAATATAAAAATGATGTAATAATTTAAACTGTGATCACTTGAGGAAAATGGATCTGGTAATAAATCAATCAGGCTCTTCAATGGAAACTGTCACCTAATGTGTCTTGACGTTAATGTCTTTCACTCCCCATTTAAAAGAAGCGACAGTCTGTTCTGTTTATTGCACAGTAGGCTATTAGGCTATAGCTTGTCAACATAGGCTATTATACAGCGAATATAAAACACTGTCAGCAATGCTGTGCCGCGCCAGCTTTATTACTTTACAGCTGATATGCGTAACTTTTTAAAATAGACTATGGCTTCTCATACGGAAGCGAAATGATTATCTTGACAAAAAATGTTTGCTCTGTTTTTTTTCTGAATTGCCGAGGAGATTAGATCAGAGTTATGAGACAATATCCCGTTAATTCTTCTCCATAGGCTACCATAAACTCATTCGTTAATATTTCTAACTCTAGTGGGAGGAGCGGAGATTTCTTTTTTTCTTTTTTGAGAAGTGGAGAAGTGGGAGGATCACGCATTTGTTTCTCCTGTTTCCATGGTGAATCATGTTATCAGCGATCCATTGACGATGGCTTTTACGCACACGCTCCACCCAGCGTGAACACGCTCAGAGTTGATAAACCCAACGCTGATCCACTGTTCTGAAACCGAAAACCCAGAGTTACTCATCAATCCTGCGCTCTGAGTTTACCAACTCAGAGCGCAGGATTAAACTCAGAGTATGTAAATCCAGCTACCTGAAACAGGCCCCTGTTCCCATTCCCACGTTACCATTCACACACACATTCATACACCGATAGCAGGTTAACTATTGACATTCACATGAGGCAAGGTGGGTGAAGTGTCTTACCCAAGGACACAACAACCATGTTAAAGTGGGCAGGAACCGAACCGCCAACTCTTCAAACATTGGCCGACCCGCTCTACCACCTGAGCCAAAGTCGCCCCGAAAATGATTAGTTAGTTAGTTAGTTTATGCTCTCCTCAGAACTCCTGCATCAAGACTCAATATGCTTTATTTGTCATATGCACAGTAACAATTCCAGCAGCAGTCATTGACAATGACATTCTTAAGTCCCAGGCTCCTCTCAACAATGTGATATAGAAGAAGAAACACACAAGTGAAGAGAGCAACACCTGAGACACAAATACACAAATACACACAACAGTAGAGCAAGGACACAGTGTAGATAAGGTTTGGAAATTTTGCAAATTAATTTATATGAAATGTAGACTAAATAGAATACCGTACATGGACATAACACTAAACATAATAATGAAAGAGGATACTGTACATTTAATAGAATTTTTAAAAATATTATCACAAATATGTATATGCTATATGTATAGATGTAAATTATAAGGGCGTTAAAGCAGCACTGTGTCATAACAGTACGAGGAAAAAAACCTGGCAAAACAGACCTGTTACTAATAAGCGGCAACACGCTGTGAAATCATAATGGAAACAGAATTAGCACGCACAATTACACAACGTAATAGGAGGCTCTATGAGGGCTATACGCTAAAGCCTTTAAGATGGAGGGACAGAGAGATATAGAGCCAGAGAGGATATCAGTTGGTACAATATGAAGATGAACACCTTCACAACAATCATATGTCTATAAAAACAGTGTGGCACAGACCAAGCTACAGCTAGTAGTATGGTCTGGAACCAAGCTATATCGTTTTGAGTATAGGGGGGAAAACTGGGCGGGCCTGGTTTCATTTATTTGGTAAATGGACTTGACTTATATAGCGCTTATTAGCAGATTTTCTCAGCCCCAAAGCGCTTTACATTTCTTACCACATTCACCCATTCATACACATACTCATACACTGATGGCAGTAGCTCAAATCAAAATCAAATCAAATCAGTTTTATTTGTATAGCCCAATATCACAAATAGACATTTGCCTCAGTGGGCTTTACATTCCATACAATATGATACAATATGACACCCTGCCCTTACACCCTTAGCTCAGCTGAGAAAAAACTCCCAGTAAAAAACCCTTTACCGGGATTAAAAAAAAAAGTTTGAAGAAATCTCAGGGGGAGTCGACAAAGTAAGGGATCCCTCTCCCAGGACGGACATACTGCAATAGATGTCATAAGTAGAGAAAATCACGAAGGAATTTGATCATTGACCAGATGTTTACATGGTAATACTAAAGTAAAGTGTGAATAGTAGCTGCCATGCAAGGTGCTCTCTGAACCATCAAGAGCAATTTAGGGTTCAGTGTCTTGCCCAGGGACACTTCGACATGTGGAGGGTAGGCTGGGGATCAAACCTCCGACCCTGCACTCCAGAGGCGATCTTCCATTTAAACCAATCACAATCGTCTTGGGCGGCGCTAAGCCCAGGGAGCCGCAACATGTCCTTTTCAAAATAGTGCAATTTGGTCCTGACCATGGACCTATTATAAAAGATGGCGACCAGTACCGTTAATGACGCGCGCACATGTGTGTGCAGCAACATTATGAGCTGGATACTATCAAACCGTATCAAACACACACACACGCACTTTCTGTTGTATCCCGTTCTGAGTGGAGCCGGAAGGTGAAATAAGCGATTTTTAAAAGTTAATATAAGTGTTAAATCGCTCTAAGTCGATCGCTCAGTCACCCGATCAATACACTTTGCGGGGATCCCACTACTGATAACTAATCAGAAGAGAGATCGCTACAAACCGTTTCAATTATTTCTACTTTAATTAGTTCGGCCTCTAAGAACTACGTTTATGTGATGTTAAGCGATTAATTTATGTCAATATACCTGTTAAATCGCTCTTTATTCATACAGTGATCACTTATATAGTGTGCACGTTTCATAAAGCCGATCTCTCAGTCACTCGCTCTGCATGTTATCGTCAAATAAACTTTTCGGGGATCCCACTACTGATAACCAATCAGAAGAGAGAACGCTACATACCGGCACCTGTCTCACTGCCGGTGCACGTGCAGAGCGACAGATGGGTGAATGTGTATGCGCCTACAATGGCACAGCAGGTAAACATCTTTCCCAATGTCTGTTTTGATGGTTTTTATCATGTTTTATCACACTTATGGATCTGAGATGATGCTAGTATAGATAACTCGCTGTTTGAAGACCACAGTGCATTAATGTGGTGACGTGGGGACGAGGGAGGGGACTGCTAACTGCAGTCACTGACAGGAAGTTAGCTAAACTGACCATCCCGCTTACTGAACCTTTAAACGGTAGGCTACAGCGGGAAGGGGAAGGGGAGGAGTTAAACATTGTTATCCGGTTAGCCAGAATAATATAGACAGGAAGTGGGTCATGGGAGTTTTGTCTGCTCAGCTTATGAAAGAGTTATCTACACTATACAATGGTTAAAGAGAGGCTCATTTCACACTTTAATTGCTCAATTACAGGCCAAAGAACAGTCTGTCAGATTCAATTCAGAATACCTACACACTATGACAGCTTACAGTGAGTGTGCGGTTTCCCCCTACTTTGTCCAGCCTTCAGACGGCTTGTGACATGTGGACGAAATTACATTGGATTAATTATTACAGCTAATCCTCTTATTATAAGAACATAGTGATGGTTTTTTTTTTACATTGAATTTTTTTCATATACACTGAACATTGCATAGCACAGATAACCATTAGTATAACATATTATTACATTTTAGGGTCCAATATGTTGCTGGAAACCAAATTGTATTACTTAAAGTAATTGTCGTACATATACTGTGAACACCTCTTGTTTAATTCTCCAAAAGAACTCATTTATTCAGTTTAGAGTGGCAGTCATTTGTTGAAGTACTTGTTGGGGGAACATTTTTGTCCATGTGTGTAATATGATTTGTGTGTGTGTGTGTGTGTGTGTGTTGTGTGTGTGTTGTGTATTCTCCCCCCATGTAAAGTCTATTTAACAGTCACTTGAGAAGCAAGGGGAAGCCATCGAAGCAATCCCAAGGAGGAAGCAACAGAGTCGGTCAAGAGGAGTAGAGTAGCATCATCCAGCCTATCCCTTTAGATTGATTTACCCTAGCATAGGGGCCAGCAATTATTGTCTGAGCAATCTCTTCAAGTGAAGAGAGTGGGTTCACACACACACACACACACACGTCCATCTCATCCTGCTATAGCGTCTGAGCAGTGAGGTGTGTATGCAGGCTGGCACTGAGAGCTGACAGCCACACACAGTGAGCCCCACTAGAAAGGACACACAACTATATTGTATTGTGGGACAGCTATAGATACACAAGTGCCACAACAGCCATTTTAAAGAAATACACACTGCCTGATCACAGAGCTTCCATCAGCCCTATTGTTCTAGATATAAAGGCCCCTTGTTTCATTTTGCTTTTTGAGCATTTGATGTATTTTCTAACTGACAGAGAAAGTCAGTCACTGTTTTCCCACTGTGCAACACCAGCCACTAAATAATGTGATGAACCAAAAGCTTCCAATGTCAATCAGTATAAATGCTACTCGCTATTTTGAGATTGTGCAATTTTATTTTGTTATTAAGTGAGGGTGCAATTAATAATTGTTATCCACCATACTATTGCTTCTTATTAGTATGACTTCAGCCTTTCTTCCGTTTCTTGTTTTATTTCACATGCACTTAAAATGGCTCCTAAACTAGATTCAAACCCTGTATTCCAATACCCATACTTCCATACTATTTATTATACCAGAAAAAGATTTAGGATGTCCCAATACATGCACGTCAATTGTAGTACGTTGAAAATACATAAATGCCCCACTTACTCCAACAGCATTTTGGAGTATTCGTCTTTATTCTTGACATAATGGAAAACAAATCTTCCTTATCTGTTTGTTTTTCTCTCCTGTGGCCCCTAAACTCTTCTGTACTTTAGTATGTAGTGTAGTAAAAATAAAAAGTAGTAAAGGTTAACAATTGTAACAGTCAGATATGTATTAGGCCCAGTCCTAATCAGGTTCATGTGCAGCCTTGATCCAAGTCCCAAGCCAATATTATCATACTGCCAGATAGAATAGCTTCAGAGTGCACACTGAGCCTGGGGTGCACACTAAAGGCCCTTTCCCACCGCCGCGAGGCAACGCCGCCGCCTACATTCATTTCAATGAGGGAAGGGCGGCTGAGGGGAGGCGGCTACAGCCGCGGCGGTTGGACCAGGAAGCGGTTGCCGCCCACGTGAACGCGCACAGATTTTGACCAACCTCCCCGAGGTGAAACCTTCAGCGGCAGCCGCCCGGCGGCAAGGCGGTTTTACAAGGCATCGTTGCAAATGGAGTATCCAGACCTAAACTACCATGCAATAATTCAATGTTAAAAAGTCATCGTTTTAAAAAGATTGAATATATATTCTACGTTAAACACAAACATATGGAACCAGTGATTGAAGCCAATTTTCTGGGGGAATAATTTTTTAGACGGAACTGTATTTTTTCTCTGTACTTTTATTCTTCATAAAAGCTCATAAGAGACAGCCTGGAAATCCAGACCCTGATATCTTGAACGATCAATAGTAATTTCCAACTCAAGGGGCGGCTTCTACTCTTGCATTTCAAATGCCACTGCACGCAGTTGGATAGCACTACAACCAATCAGAGCTATGCACAAGGTGACGTAAGCTGTTAAACTGTTAAATTAAACGTTTGCCGTTGTCGGTCGGCAAAACAGAACATTCCACTTACTTGCTAATGAAAGATTTGAGTGCCGTCTTCCAAATCGTTAAGGGTCGAGGCCAAAGCAGTCTCAAACTCACACAACATATCCGCAGCCATCTTTGATGTTTACTATCACGGCTTCGACGTCGCATGCACGTCACTGTCGTCATCCGGTTACGTCCTCCCCAGAGTACCATACAAAGGGCTCTGGCGCGCCCATATTAGATAGAACCAATTGAAACGTGAGACCCAGATTTCTGGTCTTCTTGATAAAGCTTCAACGGAGCGTGGCCAGACCAACAGGCACAGCAAATTTAATTAGCCAGCGCCTAGTGGCAGGTCTGGGAATGCCAGGCTACATAAGAGAGAGAAAGAGAGAAATAAGTGTGGTTGACTTCTAGTTGGGCTATCCCAACGATATGATCACCGAAGCATCTCGCTGTCATTGCCGCCGCGGCAGAAGTGGCAGCAGCCGCTTTTAAAAAGCAGGGCTCACCGGTGGAGTCCTCCGGCAAGGAGGCGGTTGAGAGGGAGGTTGCCGCGCGGCGGTGGAAAAGGGCCTTTAGCCTAAGGGAGACCACGTGTTGCTGTGCGCTGCACCTTCTCATGATCTCTAAACAGTTTGGTTTATCTATGCAAGCTTGTGAATATGCGACGTGGCGTGAATGTGCACTTGTGTGTGGCATGTGTGTGTGTATGTGTGTGTGTGTGTGTGTGTGTGCGTTCATGCCGAGCCATCAATCCTATAAAGCTAACTAGATGTAAGCTGCAGGGCCGGTATTAATCCAATGGATGCCCCTGTAAATAGGATAGACAACTATATAGATCAGCTAGGAGGAGTTATAACTCTACTTCTAATCAGATAAAGAGAGAGGTGGAGGGGGGAAGAGGGGAGGAAGGAGATGAAATGAGGCTAAAGGAGGGAGGGAGGATGTGAAGTGGAAAAGGAAACAGGGGGAAGGGACGTGGAGAATAGGAAAGAGAGATAAATAAAAGGTCCTGCGTGGAAGTTACACAAAAGTTAATGGTCAATTTTGAGACAAGGGGCAGATGGAGGGATCAATAGGAGTAAATGATAGAGGAAGGGACACACAGAAACGACCAACACCACACACACACACACACACACACACACACCACACACACACACACACACACACAACACCAGCATATCAGAGGAGGAAGTTCTGCATTAAGTGCCCTCTCCAGCTTGACCACTTCAGCTGGAAACTAAATTAAACGCCATGTCCGCTTTGTGGTGTGTGTGTGTGTGTGTGTGTGTGGTGTGTGTGTTTTAGGGGGGGTTGTGTGGGGGGTCAGGTAGGAAAAATAGTTATAACGGAAAAAGAACAAAAATAGCATCATTTCCTCCCAGCATCCTATAGAGTTTGTCTTTTCTAATGTTGCCTGATGTGAATTGAGAGAAGAAGAGAATCCCTTTAGAATGAAGACCCCTCAGTCAGCCTGTCACTCCCCTCTCCCTCTGCCTCTCTGTCACCGCTGATGGATGTTGCCTGGGCTCCACACTGAAAGGGGAATAGACTGTTCTCTGTGTGCGCTTCACAGCAATCTGGAGACGTCAATACACACACACACACACACAACTCTGTGAAGCTGTCATGTCTCTATCAAACAACCTTCCTCCCGCATCGAGAGAGAGAGAGAGAGAGAGAGAGAAGAGAGAGAGAGAGAGAGAGAGAAGGAGGAGGAGAGAGAGAGAGAAGAGAGAGAGAGAGAAGAGAGAGAGAGCCTCGTACACACAAACAGCAACATTGATTGAAAGTTTGTCCACACTGTAGACAGGTTACATTTCTATACATTCACTTTTTCATTGTTTTTGGAAACTTTGAAAGCTAGGCTGTGTTAAAGTGTGAAAGTCATACTAGCGTCCTACATCCTCACCATCTATATACTACATACTGTCTACTCAAAGATCGATTGTGTATGTGAGGTGCGTCAAAAAGTTTTCATTGAAGTATACTCAAGCAATAAATAATTATAAAGATTCAGGCCGTTCAGACGCTGTTTAGCGTATAACCGCCCTCCACAGGTTAGATATTGAACTAGATTTGTACAGTCCTGTGTTCATCATCTGTGTTTTAGACCTCGTTTTATAATCTAAGTAGGCTATCTTTAAGAACACTAATCACGTTTCGTGGCGACTCAGTAATGAAACTGAAAGTAGATATAATATCGCTAATAGCCTAAATTAAAACAGACGGTCGAAACAGCGTCCAAATGAGCTAAAATCCTAAATACAATAAACAGTAACATGGCACACTTATTTTTAGGTAAGCTCTAATTGATTATTCATTAATTTTTTTCACACGTTTGTTTTGAGGCGGAGGATCCCTCCGACGCTCTCTGTCCGGCTCATCAGACAGCACTCAGCTGTCTGTCAGTTGAGCTGGACGAGCCGCGGTGTGTGGAACACAGCATTCAGTTCTGATATGATTTTATATACTATCTATGGTTCTGATCTATCTCCACTATCAGACTGGCATCACTCATCTCATAGTAACTCTAATGTTGTTAGGTATTTATCTTCATCTCTTATCTATTGTAAGAGTTTATGAGCGACTGCACGTACAGTTGTCAGATCGCGGACCCCAAACAATGTCGTTGCCTAGCAACTTGCTCGAAAATATTTAATTTTCCTGGGCGGGTAGAATTGACCCAGTGCATTGTGGGGTGGTTGAGTAGGAAAAGTATCCAATCGATCCATACCCAAAATCTTCCCGGGAGTTAGTACTCATCTGGGAAATTCTCGCATACCCAAACGTCACATACTCAAATTGAGGTCAAAATGAGTATGAGTAGGACGTTAGTATGGCTTTCCGAACACAGCCCTAGTCTCTTCTCATTTCAGATCAACAGTAACTCTATCCCTGCGTTCCAAATCACATACTCTTTCTTTTTACTACACTACATACTAAAGTACAGAAGAGTTTTAGGGCCATTGGAGAGAAAAACAAAATCAGACAAGGAAGATTTTTTTTCCATTATGTCAAGAAATGTCAAGAATAAAGACAAATACTCCAAACTGCAATTGGAGTTAGTGGGGCATTTATGTGTTTTCAGCATACTACAATTGACCTTTATGTATTGGGACATCCTAAATCTTTTTCTGGCGTACTAAATAGTAGGGAAGTATGGGGATTGGGTAACTGTCCCTTTCCTCCAGAAACACATCTCATCATGACATCATCAGGTGTCTAACACTTGACTTCTTACCCACTGCACCATAGAGGTACATACAGGCCAGCATGAACAGTCAACCACACACTCAATTGAAGCTTTAGAATAAACTAAAATGATAGTGTCATGCTTAGATAAATAAATAAGAGCCAGCACATTCATTTATCTCTCGCCTGTGGTTGGTTGATTCCAATAGAGGGCGCTGTCTATAATAGGATCAAACAATAGGCCTAAAGTTGACACTCATCTCACTTGACAAGTTTACAATTAGTGTATAAAGACAGAGGCAGAATTGATGACGTTGACGAAATAAATTATTAAAGGTGCTCAACTTTCAGTTTGCGTTAATTCTAGCACCCCCTTTGGACAACAGCGGTAGTGTTTTTACTACGCCAGCTGTTGTTCCTGGGTGAGCGTATACCCATGACAAAGGCATTAAGAAAACTATATAAAAATAGCATTCTTTGCACTGATGGTCTCGTTTGCTGTTACATGTCGTTTATGATCATCAGATGAAAATTTAGACTGTTTCAGAAATATTTAAAAGTTCCTAGTAGGCAAGGCAAGGCAAGTTTATTTATATAGCACAATTCAGACACAAGGCCATTCAAAGTGCTTTACAGGGGCAAGATTAAAATACATAGCCTAATACACATTAGCAAAGCGAATTAATAAAAATAAAACATTTAAAAGCTAATGAGTAGAAATAGAACATTTAAATAAAATAAAAATTGCAGGTTAAAATGGAAACAGAAAAGTAGTAGCACCTTTAAGAGTCATTTTTTCTAATCCATCTAAACCAAGGCACACAGCTGTCATGGAAGAACAGGCCTGGGAGACTGTGTTCCAGCTCAAAGACGCCAGACAGAATGTATTTACAAAGCAGACGACAATTCAAGAAGCAGCACCAAGTTAGCGTTTTTTTTTTGGGTGCATAGAGTGCATACTGCGGAGGCAGCCAAGCATACTGTGACAGGACAGCTAAGGTCAGTTTGAAAATGTCAGTCCTCCTGGTAGCACAGTTACTCTGTGTGTGGAAGTCAATGATGAAGAACTCTGTGCTACGTGTTTAATGTTTCAATCAATGTGCCCAGTTTGGAGCCCTTCACTCACATTTTTCTTCGGTGTGTGGGCCTCTACTGTAGAAGATGTTTTAGATGAATATTGAGAGTAATGATAATACAGAGAATCTACATATACACACTACACACATGTGCATGTACCGTATGTTATATAGATGTACCATATTACTAACAATGTTTGTGGTCAGGGTTAGGGTTGCAAAGGGGTGGAAAGTTTCCGGTAAATTTTCAGAACTTCCCATGGGAACTTTCGCTCAGGAGTTTTGGGAATATTCAAAATTGAGAATTATAGGAATGAACTAAATGGCGGTAATTTAAATGATCTTTTTCATATCCAAACATTAATCAACACATGTACACATTCTGTTTTGTCATAGGAACACATCACATTTGAACAGATTTATTTGTAAGTAGAACTCATCAAGTCTTTTATTTTATGAACAATCAACTAATGCCTCGTTTCCACCGAGTAGAGCGGGTCGGGTCAGAGCGGCTCAGAGCGGGACAGCTCGCTTTTAAGAATCTCGGTGGTGTTTCCGCCACCGACCCTACCCTTACTGGTGGGGCGGGGTTTAGGCTGGACTGCGATAGCGGCCGCCAGAATATGGGTCAAACTATTGGGCTGTGGAACAACTGTGGTCAAGCCAGCGGTCTCTCGTTTTGGCTTGGTCAAACCAGCCGCTTCTTTATTTATTCCCCCCGTGTTGTTGTGAGCGTAAACGCAGAGAGACGGCTCGGTGCAACTGATAGAGACAGGGAGTGAACAGCGCTGGCTGCGGCAGCTACGTGACATCGTAGCAGTGGGACACGGTGTAGCCAACTGATTCATGTTGACTCACTGACGAGGAAAAACCCCACACAATAAACAGTGCTGCGCTCACATTTTCGCCAAAACACAAGACTCTCTTTACTCTTGCCAAGGTGAATACACA
The DNA here is from genome assembly GCA_026122265.1 of Ammodytes dubius. NCBI lineage: Eukaryota > Metazoa > Chordata > Actinopteri > Uranoscopiformes > Ammodytidae > Ammodytes > Ammodytes dubius. The sequence goes on from CM047510.1 coordinate 2,907,528, forward strand.
CGGCGGAAATTATTCTTTCGACCAATGTGTAGCTCCGCCTTTTCGGCACCCTTTCAGGCGGTTGGGACCCCAACGGAGGAGTACCGAAATTAGGAGCGGCTAGGTGCGCTTATATCTGTACCCTACCCAACTTTTGGCAAATGAAAAGCCAAAATACCCGGACCGAACCACTCCGACCCGACCCGCTCTACTCGGTGGAAACGAGGCATATTTCACTGAGCAACAAAAAGATGAATGTTGAGTAAAATATTACTAATTTGTCTGACCCCACCCATTCAATAAATTAAGTAAAAGTTTATTCCCGTTAATTCCAATAGAAAGTTTCCAACTTTCCCGGAATTTTGTAAACTTTAGTCAGGATTGCTGATTAGCTCTTTATAGCTATCTTTCCATCACATCGGAATAAGTCTTCCTTTTTCTGTATTGGAGCATGTTTCTTCTCCAGCAGAGGATAGTTATATAAAGTGTCATATTGTGACAGCTAATATCACACATCCATTTAGGACCCTCTGGGCCTGAAAACAAACACCGTTTCTCAGTGGTGCAATTTTGAATGTCCATGTTCAACAAAATGTTAAAGAGGACCTATTATACTTTTTCGACTTGTACGACCTGTAAACGATGTTATAATGATTTATAGTCATGTTTAACCATACTAAAGTGTCAAATGATGACTTACATGCATTTAGACGTATTCCATGCTGATTATCTGCGGTGGCTGTGCACACGGACGTAATTTGGGGGGGGGACACAGGGGACATGTCCCCTGCACTTTTTCAAAAGGCCGTTTTGGTCCCCTGCACTTTTTACCGTCCAAAAATAATGTTGCGCTATAGTAAACAGAGACATGTCAAGCACTAGGACCAAGCGGAAAACCGCCGCTCAAGCTGAAGCCTGTTTCCCTGAGTTTAGACCGCCCACAAGCTCCTCGATTGGCTCTGCCGTTTCTTGTGTGATTGGCCGTCCCCACTGTCACTCCATCTTGCGTGCACACTCAGTACACCCAATACATCCATGAGTACACCAGTCTGCTAGTTGTCCAGAGGGGTATACTACGAAGCGAGATTAAGGGCTGAGCGAGGTCTGTTGAGTCTAAAGCCAGCATTTTCAGTATCACGAAAGGTTTATCAGTATTTTCCGCTGCTCTCAGTGTATAGCTCTTACCCCATAATATGAATATCAGAGGTTTCATTTACATTAATGTTTGAATCGTGTCCATGTGCGTGCGTGTGTGCGCGTGCGTGCGTGTGTGTGTACATTAGAGTTTTATTAAAAATGTGTGTCCCCCCCACTTCTGAAATCAAAATTTCGTCCTTGGCTGTGCAGAGCGCTAAACACTAGGGCAGCCGGTCGCGATTCACTTGTTCAAATTTCCGGGATTCGTTCCCCACCTGCCTGATCAAATATGCCCGCGTGCCACTGAAAGTCTTCCGTAAGAAAGGTAACCAATCACAACGGAGTGGGACGAGAGGGCGGAGAAGCACAAAGCCGAGTGTGTACACAGAATGCTGAAATCGCTGAGAGCTTCCCGAAAATCTACATGGTTTTTTGTGCTGTGATTCGTATCAGATTGCTCTATAGGAGTCATTAATGAGAAATGAAGACCAGAAAAGTAGTATAATAGGAGATCTTTAAGCTTTTTTGCAAGTGAACCCACTCATCAGGACCGTTCCATTGAAGATAAGTTATTTCAAGCTACAATGTGACTCATAACATAGTTGGTGTGACCAGGTTCAGAGCATTTCTGGGTAATGAAGTCCCTAACAGACAGTTATTTTGCATTGCCAAGAGGGGCCATGATTACATATTTAAAGTAGAGCTTTAATACAAAATTGAGGAAAAAACATTCATTCAAAATGTCAAGTGGTAAAAATGTGCAGTGCCTCTTTGAAAAGTGTCACATGACCGAATATGTTTATATTGAAATGTATTGAATGAAACAGGAAATGTACTGAAACATGTATTGATAATCCAAAGCATTAAGACACATGTTAACTGACAAGCATCAGCTCCAAGTGATGCTATTATCACTGACTAATGGAGTCATATCCGGGGCCAATCCGAATAGTCCAATCTCCTAACCTATAAACCTCCTTTCCTATACCTTAACCCCTAAACGTCATCGGGGTTAAGGATAGATGAAAGGTGCTTCCTATCGAACATAGGAAAAGACAGCAATGTTTCAAATGAATTCGACTCCACTTTGCCTAACCGACGTCATTGCGCGACGGCGAGTATTGCTGACGTGAGTCACTAGCGTGAAACTACAGCCTATTCTCCGAAAATTGACTACAACAAGCGCTCGTTTGATCCATGCATTCTTTTCATATTGATTTTAATCAGGTTGTCGCCAACAGAGTGAGACTCACTCGCATATATCCCAATTCACATGTGGAATAAAAAGGAGCCATATGTTATGTTAGTTTAAAAAATATTATTATATTAATGAATTCCTATTTGATTTAACGGATGTTTATGTTTTATTCTTATTTATTTAAATATTAGATTTACGTTGGAGCCAATCGGAGGTATAGCCTAATTAGAGGCAGCTGGCATAGAGTGGGTTGGGGCACCAAGCAGCCAGGTTAAGAAGGAGAAAATGAGCCATAGACAGGGTGGAACAGGGGGAATCGAGACTGCTTAAACCTCACGCTCTGAAATGTTCTGTGATAAAGAAAGAAAATAAATAATCTGAAAGAAGCCACAAGACTCTTGAGTATAATTGAACAGAGTGTGCGAGTCCAGCGAGCGATCCCCTGTACGGTGGAAAGTTTAAAAACTAAGGTTAAGAAACTGGCCACTACAAGAGGCTACACTTATGTTGATGTTGAAATGAACTGCCCCCAGTAACTTCATTAAATGTGAAGTTGGTATTTTATTTTCTTATGGTGTAAATGATGTGCTACGAAAATAACTATTATGATGTTGGTCTTTTATGAGTTCTTTATTATCTTTATGGGGAAGGGGGGGGGGGGTATTTTGTTTTAGCCGAGTTAAATCTTCCTCTCTTCTCCTCTCCTCTCTTCTGTTTTACCTCTCGTTCGTATTCGTGTAGAGTCGGTAAACTCCGGCGGTGGCCTGTTGCTTTAAATCTTGCCGTCGTAAAGGATTATGGGATACCACTATCTCCTTTCCTTTAGCATAGGTTGGTCCGGAGTAACCTATGCTAAAGGAGGGTTAAAGGATGAATCGAGGCTCCTTCCCAATGCCTTTCCTAAGCATTTTGAGAATTCGAATCACCTATCCGCCGAGTACTTCCGGGTCATCTCGATAGGAAAGGAAATTTCCTATGCAAAAAAAACTATTCGGATTGGCCCCCGGTTTAGTTGTTGCGATCTAACAACCCCCACATAAGCGACTAATGCTGGGTTTACACTAAAGGACTTTTAAAATACTTTGAAAAGACTGAAGACTGAAACCCTCTTACATCTAAAGACAATCAACTCACACCTGAAGACAACTAGTCATTAGTTTTCAGTCACAGAGTGAGATTTTGAAAAGACAGGGGGTCTTATATTGCAAGACTACAACTAGATTCCTTTTGAAATTAATATAATTTCCGATCCTGCTACCGGGGATTAAAAGTGATTTCAGTCAAATAAAAGGTTTTTTTTGCAGGTAAAATGGACTGGGTGTATAAACAACTATATGCCCTCACCACGTAGGCTTTGTCTATGCATGATCACGTTAAAATTGCAAACGCGATTGTGATTGTATTTAATTGAAAAAAAGTTAATTCAATATTCCGAGCGGGGGACATCCTGTAGTTATTTGACCAAATGTATATGCTGATATCGTCCCCAAATAACTCTCACTCCTAACCCTGTATTTGACAGTAAAGTGATAAGGTTGCGCGTGACAGCCTGGTTCTCCAGCCGAGGCTTCTACGTGAAAGTGTCCGGAGAAAGTGCCTCACAGCTGGACACAGGTCGCGACTAATGCTGCTCCTCCTGCGTCGTGTTTGGTGCTGGAGAGAGTGTGACAGTGTTCACGTCATTTCGCTTGAGCCAACCCCTTAAGACTAGTGATAATATCAAACCTGTTTGATTCCATTTGTCCAGGGGCCTATTGCATAAAACTAGGATAAGGGATTAACCTAGGATATTTCGGTTATCCTGGCTTGCGTTAGCCATGATCCGGTTGCATAAAAGCGGAGGGACATAAGTTACCATGGAGATTTATCCTTTACGTTTAGCCTGGTCCTGACCAGGCTAAACGTAAAGGATAAAGTTATTCTGTTGCCTGATTGGCTCAGTCAGCTGTCACTCCGATCTGAAATCAAGGTGTTTAACAGTTATTCCATGATCTTCCGTGTATTGCTTTATTTTCATAAGCCTGTTTTAAGGTACCACATAAAAGACTGCATTGTAATTTAGTTAAATAGTTATTTTTTATTTATTATTATATAATAATGTATGTGATAGTCTGTTCCTATTGCAGGCTATATTTATACAATTGATTATCGATGGCAGATGACGTTGCAAGTGTGGGTCAAATAAATTCACTTTGTACTTGTAACTATATCGAGGTGCATCTGAAACAAAATTCAATATCAATGAAAAATTCCTTTTTTCTGTAATTGAATTCAAAAAGTGAAACTTAAATATATTCTAGAAATTCATTACACATGAAGTGAAATTAATCTAGAATAAACATACTTTTCAGAAGGTCAACATTTCTGTATTATAAATCCTTTTTCTGATTGGTTGTATGTAACATTCTAATATTTTGAGATACTGGATTTTTTATTCCATGATCAATCAATCATCCAAAAAAAAGGCCTGACATATTTCACTTCTTGTAATGAATCTATGGAAGTTTCACTTTTTGAATGGACTTTCCATGATATTAAATTTTTTAGATGCACCTGCAGACTGCTCACTGTCAACTATTTTATCATAAAACAATGCAGGGACATCAAGAACAGTTGGCAGAGAATACGTCTCCTGTATGAAATGAACTGCCCCCTGACTTACGGTTTAAACTAGCAAGGCATTGTGGGAAAATGGGCCGTCTTTTCCATCAGTAAATCTGTGTTCGATCTTTGGGTCTACTTCTGAAAGCTGTGGGCTGGCACTTAACAGAATAGCCTCGTTCGACCTGTCGCCGTCTTGCTAAGACCTGCGCAATTATGACGCTCGTCTTGCTGAGCGCACTGCATTATGGTTAGACTTTTTGTCCAACTTGCACACGCGGCTGGCTGCGGCTCGGCTGCTTGAGACTTTGAAGTCCCGCGGTATCAAGACGGACACAGACACTGGAGCAAGTCGCTGCAGTTGCTCCCCACGGGCTGCGGGAGCGAAATGTCTGATGGGAAACGTCTTGCTGACAGGCGGAGCTGAGCGCTAATTGGGAGTTTAAACCCCGTGCCTTTGAAGCGTTTCCCCAATTGGTTACGCAAAAGTCTGACATCACCGCTCAAAATTAAATTACAATCCATTCTTTTTGATTTTAATTTATGTTTAATCATTAGGCCGCCACAATATGCATTTAAGCAGAAATGTTAAACCTCCACTGATCTGAACCCTTGACATAGAAATAATTTGGATGTGTAACTCTCCTGTATAGATTTATTTAAAAGTGAACACAAACTTGAGTCACAAGATCTTGGTGAAGTGATATCTTTATACCATTAAGATTAAACCATAGGCTTATTTCCAGTGATCTAAATGGTCTGGGAATTGTATTTTACATGTAGTTTCGCAAAGCCAGACCAAAACTACAACAAGTAGTTTGTTTGTTACACACATCATAATACAGTTCATCATAGCCATCTCTACAATAATAATAAGGGATCTTTTCTTAGACCTTCTTTAACTTTATTTAGGCCGATCATCTTCGTTATGTGAAGGGAGAAATACTAAACCTCCTTTATTTGGATTTGTAAATTATTCTTTATCACTGAAAAGTAGGTTTTCTAGTAAAGTAACAAGAAAGATAAAGATGTGTGGGGAATGGGGATATTATATCTCGTTTCTTGTTTTGAAAATGCCCCTCGCTTTTAAAGTATTTACTCGTCTTTGTGTTGTGTTCTGCTTCTAATCGGTTGTAGCATGTGTAGCTCTTCTACGAATATGTTTCTAATAAGCCTTCAAAATAAAACTAGAAAACGAACTGCATCCGCAACAAGGACGCTACTTCCGACTCGGAGCTGTCCGGCTTCAGTCAGGCTTTTTCGTCACTCCCCCGACTGCACTCGGCTACTCTCGTCTACTTTCCAGACGAGCTGAAAGTGAGGTCGAACGAGCCTAATTACTTACACCTGGCTTGACAAAGCAGCCCCTTTACATCCTGGATTGGCGTTTATGCAACTGACTAGACATTTATGCCACACTCCATACCAGTAGATGGCGGTAATGCATCTGTAAGTTGTTTGCCAACCGCCAAAAAACATTACGCAAGAAGAAGAAGAAGATGCAACTGACTAATCCAAAGTGCCCAGGCTAGACGGCTGGCTTCATCAAAAACAGGAACAGGAAACAGGTTAACCCTATTAATATAGAGTTGGAATGTGGAATTTTCAATGACGCTCATTCATTCCTATTGGGCGAACGTTTTCACTTATAACTCCAGAACGGTACGTCCTACAGACTTGAAACCAACTTCCGTCAGACATAATTTGGGTACGCTGAACACACTGGAGTTGTCCCCGAGTCTCTACGACATTCCGTTCAGGAGATACAGAACTTTTAAACATAAAAACACTCATAACTCAAAGAACGAAAGCTCGTAGAGCCTCGGGGGTAGGACCATAGGAAAGCCCATCCCAAAATTAGTCTAGTAGGCACCTTTAAATGTCAACTTTACCTTTTCAAGGACAGTTATTTGACGATCGCTATTCCGGCGATCCTGGTTAAAACCCCCTTATCCTAACCCTAACCCTAACCCTCTAACCATAACCCTAACCCTAACCCCAACCCTAACCCTACAGGTTGGGTGGCTTAGTGGTTTAAGCCCAGGTCTCGTAGTCAAAAGGTCTCAGGTTCGAATCCAGCTTAGGGAAACAGGTTAACCCTATTCCAACTCCATATTCCAACTCCACACTCCACCTTCCAATGCATTCTTTTATGCAATAGGCCCCAGGTCTCTGATCCGTCTCGGCTGCAATAAGAATAAACACAGTGAACTGCTCTACAAGAAAAAGCCTAGGCTGCTGCTTAACAAGGCTTCAGAGGGATATAAAGATAGATCAAATTAGATTCTCAGCACACCAAATAAAACCTTGTAGATTGTCTAATTTGCCTTGACAGGGACAATGTGTCTGTTGAAGCATCTCCAAATATGGTTAAATGAAGCGCTGCACCCACAGACCTCGTCTCAGTGAGCCACTGAACAACCTACAGAAATAGTGAAGATGAGTACAAATGGTTTTATATGTTAAGAGCTGGCCGTGAAAAACTGTTCAACAGGTAGATATACCAAATAAATGTAATGCCTTTTTAGAACCAGTATTCTCTCCCTGTACAAAATGTATCTTAAAAATACAGTGGCCCTCATTTATCAAACTTGCGTGGAAACTGGTGCAGATTCTGGCGCAAATACCTTCCTACGCCAGGTATCGCGTGGGATTTATCAAACAGTCGTATGATTGTATCTCGCCAATCTCGGCGTACGCCAGGCCATTATTGATAAATGTGGAGGCTGAAAACAATCATACCACGCCCCTATATTTACTCAGTTTAGAGGCCTCGCCCAGAGGTTTTGCGACATGGATAAGTGCATTGCGGCACAAAAGAGGAACTTATCTGAAGTAGAAATTGACAGAATAACAGCGAAAGTAGAAAAATAAAGAGTTTCATTTCGGAGCATTAGGCTACAAGCGGCATCGAAGAACGACGGAAGGCAGCAGTTAGGAAGAAAATAACTGCTGCGGTCAACAGCGTTGGTGTTGACAACAAACGATCTCCAGCTGAGGATTTTGCATTTTAGGTTTACATAATGGCTATATGCTCAAATGCTATAAAACAGCATATACAATTATATGTCGCCATTTCTTTGAATAGACGAAGAAAAAGTGGTCTGACTCAAAAATCGCCACTAAAAAAAGCGTGTTGCTGTTCTGAAATGCAACCAACTGGGCTGGGGGTGCGGGCATAATATAAGTGGTAGAGGAGAAAAAGACGCACCAACCGTCCGATAATGGTCCCCATAAAAGAAATACACGTCTGCAGAATGATTAAAATGTATTGGCCCTTTTAGATAGCACTACTCAAAAGGGGTTTAAAAACTAAAAATAACACATTTTGCGTTTTACTCATGACAGCATGCGCTTGGTCAGCCCGGCCGTCAGCTGCACAAGCCGACCCGGCAACGATCAGCTGTGAGAGCGCCCACTGTCCTGCTCCACCAGCAGATCGGAAAAACGTGCCGGTGGAAATAAATCGCTCGCTTAAGCGATCAATGACACATTAAAAGAGGAACTAACATCTAAAAAGTGCTTCAAATAAATAAAATGTTAAGCTGAATGTTGTGCCGTGTATTTATCATAAAGAGCAGTGTAGGCCTACTACATATCTAATAGGCTGCTTAGGCTAACATTTTGAATGAATGCAGCCCCCGTGCCTCAGTGTCCCCCCAGCTGCTCCAAGTCGAAGATAACTGCCCTTACGCAGTCCCATGCAGCGCTCCTAAGTGGCCGGTGTGCGCACTATTGAATCAGCTCTCCTACTCAGTTTCACACCATAAGCTGCACAATTTTAAGTGATTAATATCTTTATTTCGGTCTGAGCAAACACTGCATTTGTATTACCTTCTAATAATTGTCCAACAAAGTCATCGGCTACCCGGCACAACCTGCACTGCGAGTCCATGCTGTTTACAAACTTGCGTACACGAGCTGAGAGCCGGCGTGGGATTTGAGCGTATCCTACGCTCACGTCCATATTGATAAATGCCGAGATTTGCGTGGAAATGTACGTACACCCATTTTTCTGGTCTACGCAAGGTTGATAAATGAGGGCCAGTGTCTGCAGCTATGCAGCTGAAAAAACATACTGAAATGTTCTCTTCTACTCTGAAGTTGAAGAAAGTTTTCCCTTTTTTTAACCAATGTTAAAGTACTCAGTGTTAACACTATAACACTATAGTGTTATGAAGAAAACAGGCTTTTCAGATGACATAAAGGAGTGGTATTAAACCAACAACACTAAAACAATGTACAAAGTGTGATTCCCTTGCGCTGCTCTCCAATGGGCAGCTGTTAATTCCCCTACACTCCTGTTACGAATGCACAGCCACACGTGTCCCCCTCTCACGAGCAAATATTTAAATGGAATCTCTTGACTCAAATTAAATTGTGTTAACAGTTAGTGAAGCCATCCTTTGCCCTTTGCCTTGCCTTACTTTTCCCTTTTCTCTGTCTTTCACCACACACACACACACAGCTGGGGCTGTTTGAAACACCGAGATGTGAAATTGAAAAACCAGTCGGCTGTTTAAATATCCCATTTATTGTCACACGCTAATGAAAACAATCTTTCACTGTTAAATTTGAATAGGCAAAAAGTCGCATTTATAAATACATAAACCAAGAGAGCCTGACAAATGAGAGATGATAGGGGGAGACAGTCAGAGGAAGGCGGGGGGATAGAAGTGTGGACAGAAGAGAGAGAGAGAGAGAGAGAGCTGGCTTGATGCATGGTGGAGGGAACAGGTTTTTTTAAATTATAAATTGTAACTGTTATTACTGAGGGTGGAATGTAGCTCAGTGGGTAGGGTGGTCGACCCGCAACTGCAGGGTCGGTGGTTCGATTCCCCTTGTCCCCGCCACATGTCGAAGTGTCCTTGGGCAAGACACTGAACCCTAAATTGCTGCTATGGGTGTATGAATGTGTGCTCCAGTTGTAAGTCGCTTTGGATAAAAGCGTCTGCTAAATGACATGTAATGTTGTGTTGTCCTCTTTTTGTGTGGCTATTTTCTTTGGCCTAAATCATCATGGCCCCAAAGTCCAAATGACCTTAACTCATGTTAACCAATCTAAATATGACAGGATGTATGCATGACTGTGCCTGTCCAATGGATCACCCTACTATCTGAGCATTGCATCTGTAACTACACATTTGGAAGGCCTATAATAATGGTACTGCTAAACAACAAGTTTCAAGTAAACACTTTAACCAACTGTGCTACTTCTGGCTATAAAACAATATAAAAAAAAAATATTGTGGCCCATACCATGAACATGTTAAATTGAATGGCTGTTATATAACCAAAGCAAGGAAAGCACACTCTCAATAAGGAACATTAAGCACATGGTATCATAAAACAGTCATACATTGCTCACACTTACTCAGAACCCAGAAGCATGTAATGTGCTTGTTTAAACATCATTGGACCATATGAAGGACATCAGTTCAAAGCAGGCAATGCTCAATGCTAACATTAGCATCCAGCTCACTGGTGAAGCCATCTGTCTGTGCTGTGCTCAACCGACCCCACAGTCACACGGCGGCTACATTTCAAAATGGTTGACCTAGCCGTTATTGACCTAAAATGTGAGTTTTAATGTTCAATTTGATCTCCTGCCCTTGAACTATGAATTACATCCTTCAAACCTCAATCCCCGCTTAAAGGAATACTTCACCCATACGGAACCGGCATTCTATCATTAAATGTGTGATGTCACACATGGGACATATATTCCCACAATGTGGGAATATATGTATGATTCCATTTCTTTGAGGCAATGCGATTGTTGATTAATTCCTTTTGTTAGTGCTTTGCTTCACACAGGCCTACAGAGGACAGCCAACGCTCTGCACTGCAGCAACAATGGGATGAATACATTTGAGTTGGAAAGCTTTCTAACAGGGATTTTCTAATACAGCCACGTACATTGAGGGGGAAAGGCTATATCCAGAACACATTTTACATTTCATCCTGGTTAATATGCCAATAAGACAAAAACAGTCAATACTTTAAAAAAAAGTCTAAAAGTTGCGTATATGAGTTTCTATAGATTGCATAGTGTGCAATTAATACATTTAATCCTTGTAATAGTAGGTTCTACTAGACAGAAAGTCAACCAAGGATAACATGGACTTTGAAAACAATGTCAAAGATTTAAACTGATTATCAACTAGTTTCTAAGAGGATATACTGTAGGTCTCAGTAAACAGCAGAAGAAAAGCCCATGATGTAAGAAAGAGGGATTGATAAAACACACACACACACACACACACACACACACACACACACACACACACACACCACACACACACACACACACACACACACACACACACACACACACTAGGAATTGTAATTGAACTCAACAGTTTTTGAAGCTGTCCTACTGTATAAGGATCACCATTGGTAGATGCTCTGACATTAGGCCAGAGAGTAACCTGTCCAGTATACAATAGCTATATTTCTCTTACCCTCTTGCCAACTCCATTGTCCTCTCACTGTCTCGATCTCCAAGTCAAAGGTATCAGAGAATCAATCCATATCCTGGGCTAAGCAGCTAAATCAATGTCCTCACGCCCAGGTCAATCACACTCATGTGATTGCAGCTCTCACAGCTGGACCTACCCAGTGCCAACATGTCTTCACCTGCCACCCTCATGCTTTAAAAGACTCTGGGGCCTGTTGAAGGTTTGCCCTGGACTTTCAAAGCACATTCAATTTGTAATGCATAATGCATGAAAACTACTAAGAACAATATCAGCACTTTTGCCTTTATTGCATCTTCCAGGCTAACTTACACCTGGGCTACTGCATGTTTGAAGCAATGCCATACAAGCCACTGTACATCTAATTCAGTTAGCAGTGTTCTGAGGATTGTTTTGATCTTCTACTTGATCAACTTCAGTTGGCCTAATCTCTACAGTAGAGGTCAATGTCTCAACTTGTGTTAAAGGCCAATGCAACAAAAGTTAGTCTTCAGCAACGCATTAAACTGTTCAACTGGATCAGGGGCCGGTTTCCCGATAACGTCCTCTCTTGGCGAGCTAGAAACACTCCTTACGTCATTCGTACACTGCTGAAATCGATTGCTCAGAGTTCGATTTTCAATTTCCTGCTCATTTCATGCGCAGCTGCATGACAAGACTAGGCTATATTATAAAACGTATTGCAGTCTTTGCGAATAAAAGATTGCTAGAAATCCTTCTAGGCCGAAACATTTATTTAACACTAGAATCGCCAGCGTTCTCTTTATGCTGCGTAATCAAATCTACCCGTGCATTTCTAGTGTAATATAAAGTCATACATTAGTTTGTTTAATTATCATCTGTGTTTTGGACCTCTTGTTTAATAATCTAAGTATCTTTAAGAACACTAATCAGGTTTCGTGGTGGGTCAGTAAGGAAACTGAAAGTAGATATAATATCGGCAATAGCCAATATCAATAAAAACAGATGGCCAAAACAGCGTCCAAATTAGCTAAAATCCTACATACAATAAACATTAAGATGGCACACTTATTTTAAGGTAAGCTTTAATTGATTATTAATTATTTTTTTCACATGTTTACATGTTTTGAGGCGGAGGATCCGACACACTCTGCCCGGCTGCTTTCAGCTGAGCCGGACGAGCCGTGTGGAACTGTCAGGATCTGTATGTTTTGTATCCATTTCCTGTTTTATTTTGTAGTCTAGGTTCTGCTGTGTTGTTGTTAGTTTTACTTCCTGGGTTTTCCCTCCTTTTTTGATTGCTGTCTCCGCCCTAATGTGTTTCACCTGTGTCTCGTTTCCCTGTGTATTTAAGCCCTGCCTCATTCCCTGTGTCTTTGCCAGATTGTCTTTGTTACCGAGTGTTCGAGCTCTCTTGCTTTTTGTTCTATTTGCTTCCCATGTATGACCCTTTTTGGTATTTTTGTGACTCTTGGATTTTGCCCGTTCCTTGTCTGCTTTGTTGCCTGGTTTTGACTGCCTTTCTGGATTTTGACCTTTGCTACGTTTTGGATTAAAGAGCTGGTTTTTGGACATTGTACTTCTGCCTTCTGATCATCCTTTGCACTTGGGTCCACACACACGCCTGTCCTTTACAGTACAATCTGGCCATGTCGGACCCAGCAGAGGGAGATATGTTTGGCCTTGCTCTGGGAGCTCAAGGAAGGCGTCTTACTGAGTTGGAACGGGCGGTTTCTAGCCTGGGACCGGGAGTTCAGTCATTGTGTGAGCAGCTGCAAGCCCTGGCTGCCCAGACTAGCCAGGTAGTGACTCGCCTTGACTCCATGTCTCCTGTGACGACTGCTCCAGCCGTTCCTGCTCCATCTCCAACTTCCCTGGCTCCTCCAGTTCGTCTTTCGGAACCCAGAGCACCCCCCATCGAAAGGTATGATGGCACTCCTGAAACATGCCGCTCATTTTTGGCTCTTTGTTCGCTAACGCTTGAGCTGCAGCCTATTACCTTCGCCACTGAGCGTTCGAAAGTAGCATTCATGATCACTAATCTCACGGGGCGAGCACGTGAATGGGCCACTGCTGAGTGGCAGAGACATTCATCTATCTGTGACTCTGTAGCTGCATTTTCTGCTGCTTTGGGCCGTGTCTTTGGTCAACCTCTCTCCGGCCGCGAGGCAGCCCGTGCACTTGGTAATCTCAGGCAAGGCAGACGCCGCGTTTTTGATCATGCCATCAGGTTCCGCACTCTGGCTGCTGAGAGTCAGTGGAATGACGAGGCACTTGCGGACACCTTTTTCCTGAGTCTCTCTGAAGATATTAAGGATAGACTTACCATGGTTGATCTTCCTACAAGTTTTGAAGCCCTTGTGGAACTTGCTATTAAGATTGACAACCGGCTGCAGGAACGAGAGCGGCTCCGAGGGGCAACTGGACATGACGGTTGCCAGCATTGGCGGCAGAATAGCTCTACGACACCCCCTGTGGCCAGCACTCCATCAACCCATCATCCGGCCTACCCTGGATCTACACCTTCAAGCCCCCAGGAGGAGCCCATGCAACTTGGTCGTACCCGTTTGAGCCAAGGGGAACGCCTGCGCCGCCAGCGTGAGGGACTTTGCCTCTACTGTGGGGGAACGGGGCACTTCCTAGCTCGGTGCCCGGTAAAAGATCAGGCTCGCCAGTAACCGGAGGCCTACTGGTGAGCCACGCCTCGACTGCCTCCACACCAGCACGCGCCTTGACCCCTGTTCAGCTCATCACTTCTCCCAGGGATTCCCTGGCCCTGTCAGTCCTCATCGACTCTGGTGCAGACGAGAGCTTCATGGACCTGAACCTGGCCCACCAGCTGAATCTACAATTCCAGCCTCTGCCTGAGCCACGCCAGGCCCGCGCTCTCGATGGTCATCTGCTCAGCCGTGTCACCGACCAGACTCCTCCTCTGTCTCTGCTGATGTCAGGTAACCACAACGAGACCATTTCATTTTTGATCATTGAGTCTCCAACATACCCTCTAATCTTGGGTTATCCCTGGCTGTGTAAACACAATCCTGTAATGGACTGGGCTACTGGGAGAGTGTTGAGGTGGAGTCTAGCTTGTCAGTCATCCTGTTTGTTCCCGCTGTCGGTTTCCTCGTCTGCTGATTCCTCTCCTGAGTTTCCAGACCTGTCCAGGGTGCCTGAAGTCTACCTAGACCTGAAGGAGGTCTTTAATAAGGTTCGAGCCACGTCCTTGCCACCACATCGCCCATATGACTGTGCCATAGAGCTTCTCCCCGGTGCGGCACCACCCAAGGGTCGTCTGTACTCCCTCTCCAGTCCTGAGAGGAAGGTCATGGACGACTACATCCAGGGGGCGCTGTCTGCAGGGATCATCCGTCCTTCCTCTTCCCCTGCTGGAGCTGGGTTCTTTTTTGTGGACAAGAAGGATAAGACCCTTCGGCCTTGTATTGATTACCGTGGCCTGAACGACATCACAGTGAAGAATCGTTACCCACTTCCACTCCTCTCATCTGCCTTTGAGCTTCTTCAAGGGGCCCACATTTTCACCAAGCTCGACCTTCGCAACGCCTACCACCTGGTTCGTATTCGTGAAGGGGACGAGTGGAAAACTGCGTTCAACACTCCCAGTGGCCACTATGAGTACCTGGTGATGCCATTTGGACTCACAAATGCCCCAGCTGTTTTTCAGTCAATGGTCAATGATGTCCTCAGAGAGATGCTGAATGTCTTTGTGTTTGTTTATCTTGACGACATTCTGATCTTTTCCCAGACTGAAGAGGAACATGTGGATCATGTTCGTCAGGTGTTGCAGCGGCTGCTCCAGCATCAGTTGTTCGTGAAGGCTGAGAAGTGTGATTTTCACCAGACCACAGTGTCATTCCTCGGGCTCATGATCTCACCAGGACTGATCAAGATGGACCCAGAAAAGGTCAAGGCTGTTTTAAACTGGCCTGTGCCCACCGACCGGAAACAGCTCCAACGCTTTCTGGGTTTTGCCAACTTTTATCGCCGTTTCATCCGGAACTTCAGCCAGGTTGCAGCTCCTCTGCATGCCCTCACCTCCTCGAACTCTAAGTTCTCCTGGTCCCCTGAGGCTGAGGCAGCCTTCCGTGCCCTCCTGTCCCGGTTCTCCTCATCGCCTATATTGCAGATGCCCGACACCAAACTCCAGTTCATCGTCGAGGTGGACGCCTCTGATGTGGGGGTCGGGGCCATTCTCTCCCAACGTTCTGCTGATGACAATAAGGTTCACCCCTGTGCCTTCTTCTCCCGGAAACTCTCCCCCGCCGAACGCAACTACGACGTGGGAAACCGGGAGCTTCTGGCCGTGAAGTTGGCATTGGAGGAGTGGAGGCACTGGTTGGAGGGGGCAGAGCAGCCATTTATAGTCTGGACTGACCACAAAAACCTGGAGTACATCCGTGGAGCTAAGAGGCTCAACTCCAGGCAGGCCAGGTGGGCGTTGTTCTTCACCAGATTTAACTTCACCCTGTCTTATCGCCCTGGGTCTCGTAATGTCAAACCAGATGCCCTTTCAAGGCAGTTTGAGGTAGGAAACCGCCCTCGGGATGCAGCTCCCATCCTGCCCTCTGACTGTGTGGTCGGGGCGGTGACCTGGGACATTGAGAAGGAGGTCCAACACGCACTTTCGGAGGCCCAGATTCCTGACGGTTGTCCTCCTGGCCGGCTCTTTGTTCCAGGCCCGCTCCGTTCCCGAGTCCTGCAGTGGGGGCACTCCTCCCCGTTGAGCTGTCATCCTGGGGTGAGTAGATCACTGAGTCTCATAACTCAACGTTTCTGGTGGCCCTCCCTCAGGGAAGATACCCGTGATTTTGTCTCTGCCTGTTCTGTCTGTGCCCGCAGCAAGGTCTCCCGCAACCCCCCTACTGGTCTTCTCAGGCCTTTGCCTGTTCCACACCGCCCCTGGTCTCACGTGTCTATGGACTTTGTTACTGGGTTGCCTCCTTCAGAGGGTAAGTCAGTCATCCTCACTGTCGTTGACCGTTTTTCTAAGATGGCTCACTTCATTGCCCTGCCTAAGCTGCCCTCCGCCAAAGAGACGGCGGAGGCAGTCCTGTTTCATGTGTTTCGGCTCCATGGTCTTCCTCAGGACATTGTGTCTGACCGGGGTCCCCAGTTCGCCTCACGTTTCTGGAAGGAGTTCTGCAAGCTGCTCGGTGCATCAGTCAGCCTCTCCTCTGGCTTCCATCCTCAAACCAACGGCCAGACGGAGAGGTACAACCAGGAGATGGAGACGGCCCTCCGGTGCATCGCCTCCCAGAGTCCATCCAGTTGGTCTCAGCAGCTCCTCTGGGTGGAGTATGCCCACAATTCCCTCCCCGTGGCTTCTACTGGTCTGTCCCCGTTCCAGTGTGTCTACGGGTACCAGCCTCCACTCTTCCATGATCTCGAGGGGGAGGTCTCTGTTCCTTCAGCTCACGCCCTGGTGCGCCGATGTCACCTCACCTGGAGGAAGGCTCGGGCAGCGCTCCTCCGCACCAATTTTGGATACCAGAGGTCCGCCAACCGTCATCGCACCCCAGCCCCCCGCTACCGGGTTGGCCAAAGGGTTTGGCTCTCCACCCGAGACCTGCCGGTTCGAGGGGAGTGTCGTAAGCTGGCTCCCAGGTTCGTGGGGCCCTTCCCGATCTCTGAGATCATCAACCCTGCTGCTGTTCGCCTTCGTCTTCCTCGGACCATGAGGGTCCATCCCACATTCCATGTTTCCCGGATCAAGCCCGTCAAGACCAGTCGTTTGGCCCCTCCCTCCGACCCACCTCCTCCACCCAGGTTCATCGATGGTGGTCCTGTTTACTCAGTCAAAAGACTGTTGGCTGTCCGTCGTAGAGGCAGGGGCCACCAGTACCTCGTTGACTGGGAGGGGTACGGCCCGGAGGAGAGGTCCTGGGTCCCTGCGAGGGACATCATTGATAAGACTCTGATACGAGACTTTCATAGACTGAACCCGGACATTCCAGGGACGTCTAGAGACGTCCCTTAAAGGGGGGGTACTGTCAGGATCTGTATGTTTTGTATCCATTTCCTGTTTTATTTTGTAGTCTAGGTTCTGCTGTGTTGTTGTTAGTTTTACTTCCTGGGTTTTCCCTCCTTTTTTGATTGCTGTCTCCGCCCTAATGTGTTTCACCTGTGTCTCGTTTCCCTGTGTATTTAAGCCCTGCCTCATTCCCTGTGTCTTTGCCAGATTGTCTTTGTTACCGAGTGTTCGAGCTCTCTTGCTTTTTGTTCTATTTGCTTCCCATGTATGACCCTTTTTGGTATTTTTGTGACTCTTGGATTTTGCCCGTTCCTTGTCTGCTTTGTTGCCTGGTTTTGACTGCCTTTCTGGATTTTGACCTTTGCTACGTTTTGGATTAAAGAGCTGGTTTTTGGACATTGTACTTCTGCCTTCTGATCATCCTTTGCACTTGGGTCCACACACACGCCTGTCCTTTACAGGAACACAGTGCAGAGGTTCTAGTGTTAACCATGGTCAAACATACTACCATAGCCTATACTGATTTAAAAAAAGATATAGAAAATATAGAAACAGCGGAGGAGATTAAGATAGTTTCCAGCAATTATTTTCTTCATGAATGTGTGGCAGTTCCATGCGCAACAGGGATGTCACTCGTGTCCGTTTTACACATGGTGCTTTAACGGAAGGGAATGTGGGGGTCTGTATCTCTGGTGATGCCACAGCGATCGCAGGGACTTCCACTTGTGTCATTAAACTTATACATCTGACTGTATTTCATATCAAAGGGACACAGCGATGACTGTATTCAATATCAAACTGACAAAATCGATCCGACTGCAGGCTATAGTGTATCACGTATAAAGTATTTTGATATTGACATCGCATCCATTCAGTTAATGCAAGTCAGTTAGATGACTAAAAAGTACTTGTTCATATAGTTTGAACACTTTGTGAACCAGAGTGAATGGTATTCTGCTAAAATATCAAATAGCCTACTTTAAATATACGTGATATACACTATACAGTTGGATCGTTTTTAACAGTTTGTTATTAAATACAGTGTGTCCGTTTGATATGAAATACAGTCAGATTTATTAGTTAAATGACACAAGTGAGAGCTGAAACATCCATACGGTAGAGCTAAGAAGGCTCTGAGGGCGCTCCAGACCAACCTTACCAACGTATGACGTACGAAAGAGATTCGTAGCAAAGAACGTTTCGGGATACAGGCGAAATGTTAAGTAGGAACTCTACGTAGGGGTTACGAATGACGTAGCGTTAAGAAGGCTCTAAGAAGGCTTCGGGAAACCGGCCCCTGGACTGTTCAGGGATCCAGGTTCTATTCATTCACACACAGTCTTCACACTGTAATACACTTAGACTCATTGACTGCAGCTGGTTAAGTTGGACCCAACCTGACAAGGAGTGATCCTTGGACCTTACTTTAGTTAGGGGTTAGATCTGCCTGAAGACCTCCAGTACATAGTGTTTTACCCAATGCCCAGCTATCATCAGCACCTGAGCCTGAAGGCCTCAAACACAATGGTTCTCAAGAGACATCACTTGATCATATTTTGGATCATGGCGTTAGACGCTTCATTTGTGCGATTGAAGCAAACCATTAGCCTCATAGCATAGTTGCCTAAGTCATATTTACTCTACTCTACTTTTACTCTACATCTACTCTATTCTACATCTACTCTACTCTACATCTACTTTTCTTTAGCCTAATAACATAAATGCCTAAGTCACATTTTAAGAGTTATAGAGTAGGGTAAAGCAGATTAGATGAATAGAGTAGATGTAGAATAAAAGTAGAGTAGAGTAAATATGATTTAGGCAATTATGCTATGAGGCTAACGAAATTGCTAGTCCTTTGAAGAAAGACAGGACCACAGAGAATCCTCACCTTCTAACTAGCCCTGCTGCTGAAGCACTCCTATCTTCTCCCTCCTTTCTTTTCTGCCTGAGACGTGTGTTCTTTTCAGCTCTTCAACTTCCTGTGACATAATCCACAGACAAGAAACATACAATACATTCACTGTCAATATAACACACATACACATGGAAACCTGAACTGTTGTATCGTCTAGCCTGACTAGTGGGACAGTATGCTGTGCTAATGGGACTTTATGCTAGTGCTAACTTGGTTCAGAGGATACATATTGAGTCGTACAGGACTGGGTGCCCCCTGTTACCCTCTCCTCCATTTGTTTCCTAGCCTCTGTACATCTGGGGCCTCATTCATAAAGCTTGCTGCGCACAAAAACCTTGCGTAGACGGGCAGAAATGTGCAGTCAAATTTGCTGTGGCAAACGTAGGTATTTATAGAACAATTCTTTGCAGAGAAGTGTGCGTTTTCCCACGCCAACTTTCAACCATGCGTAGAACTACTGCAAGGTTTTCCTGACTCGAGGAATCAGCGACACTCAATGGCAACACCACAAAATAAAGCTCAGTCATCAGAAAAACATAGACAAATTACTGTGAAATGCCTGGCGCCCCATATTTAGTCAATACAATGTATAAGCTTACCTATAGTTGCGAATATATGGCTACTGTAGTCTATGGCGATGCAGTTGTGATGTAGGTTGAATTACTTATCAAGTACGTCTACATTTTTGTTTTTTATAAATTGAATATTATAGCGCTACTCGGCCTATGATAATATCATATAGTCGGGAGGTGTTTCCGTGAGTGGCCAGCGGGAGAGCAAATAGTTTATATTTTAAGCTGTGTGTAAAAAGTAGTTTTGTACAAAGGCCAACAAATATTAATTAAAACTGTATATTTCATTGTGAATCATGTTGTGAATTTAGCAAATTATTATATGCATCTCTTTCCTATAACAATTCACCCTGAACGATTAAACTATAATCTGACGTTATTGGAAATTGTGTATCTCACGGTAGGGAAGACGAATGCTCTGGAATAGACTACAGGCTTATGCATTGTTTCACTTCTCACAACACATTTTATATAGGCCTACATATAGTACTACATGTACACTATTACGTGATATTGCATACAGTACAAAGTTGGGCGAAACTGTTTTACAAAGACTATAACGACTGTGCCAATCATGATATGTGATCAACGCGCCCGTGTGTGTGTGTTTGTTACTGCAGCACATGCACATCACGGGCTTTCTTCCTTTCCAGTCGCTTTCTTTGCGGCCGGTTGCCTCCCTTTTTTCCTCATGTCAGTCAAAATGCCGTACTTATTAAGAGCCTCACCATATTCAGCTATTTAGCATTCACCATTTATGGTAGATTGTGGGATGAAACTGTGAGGTGAAGTGAGACACGGGGCGGAGATCGTCGCGCACAATTCACCGCAGGTGGGTAATTCTAGGTAATTAAAGGGAAGATTGCGTGCAGGTGTGCGCCGCACAGTTTTATAAATCTATTTTTTTTTGGTGGAGCACATTCATGGTTTTGTGCGGACGTCCGTCACGTCAGGTCTAATCACATCTAAACATTGACTTTGTCTGTCATCTTGTGGCGTTCAACGTGTTCAGTGTGAACACTTTAGAATTCATTTAATAGCTTACTGGAAGATGAATGTGCCAATATTTAGTACCAATGCATACAGTAGAAGAATTTACCCTGTATATCCCTCACTGTGTGTGTGTGTGTGTGTTGTTGTGTGTGTGTGTGTGTGTTGTGTGTGTGTGTGTGTGTGTTGTGTGTGTGTGTGGTGTGTTGTGTGTGTGTGTGTGGTGTGTGTGTGTTGTGGTGTGTGTGTGTGTGTGTGTGTGTGTGTGTGGTGTGCCCCAGGTCCATGTCACACTATAACAGGATTGATCTAAGTCAAGGGTTAGAAAAGAGCAGTGGAGAATTGAGAGAAGCCTGCCTGTCTGTCTGTCTGATGGAGTGCTGTATCAGAGCCACAGGTCTCAGCCCCAGACAAGCAGTGCTCTAATCCTATTTCTCCTTCACACATTGCTCTATGACAGCTAGCTTGTTCATGCTCAGGAATAGCCCACATGAGGCTATTTCATGATGTTGTGCTACATGTCTGTCTGCCTGTTGTCTGGCCTTCAGCCTGAACTGCTGGGCTTTTTAGTGTGTGTGAGTTTGTGTGTGAGAGAGAGAGAGAGAATGTGTGTGTGTTGGTCAACGGGTCCAATGGAATGGATAGTGACGATATATGGGTGACACGCACACAAACGCTCGCACACAAACACACACACACACACACAAACAAACACACACACATCCCCCAGAGGTCGTTGTGGGGAGCATGGTGCATTACTGTGATTGAAGCTGATAATGCACCAACAGAGTCAGTGCTGAGTCCCTTCTAACCCAATCACAACTTGTGCTGATGGCGAGCCCCGCCATCTGTGCTCCTTTGATTGGATGGTGGGGAGTGATGGATGTGCACTTGAACCTATTCCAGTGAGTTATTGTGGCCCACTGTATAGTCTTTAAGACAAGACCCCGTGCTCATTTTTCACCGGCGGAAGGCAAGTTTTGTTGTACTGTCCTGCCCTTAAATCCAGCATTCATTGACTGTTTGATGCAAAACTGAAATGCAATGATAGGGTTTTGACAGTCAGGGAGTGGCAGTATGTATGGCATACTATAGTCATTTCCTCTGATGCTACTGATAAAACACTTTTCTAAAAAAAAAAATTGATTTCAAAGTGAATCAAAAAATCATTGGTTTGAATGTAACTAAGTGAAGTGTGAATAAAGCCTGCATGTGATTAGGAAGAACAGAAACATGTAACTAACCCTATGTTTCATTTGAATGATAATACTTGAAACATATTATTGTATTTCCCTACATTGAGTTTTGTTTTCCACACATAAACTCAGTGTAAACCTTGTGTGAGTATGATACAATATAGACATAAATGTCAACATTGTAATGTAAAGCCCCCTGTACATGAAGCACATTCATCAGGGCTGTGAGTTGATGTGGATTGATTATCATATCACAGTTCAGGAAAAGAACCCTAATGTTAGGCCTCTTTACTCACTCTTTCTCTGTGTTTATGTCACTTGCTCAGAGTGACCCCGGAATTCCACTGGCTGCGCGTGCGGTGTCCTACGGTTTTGCGGTAATAAAAGTGACGGGCGATCGCTCTTGATAATATGTTTCTATGTGTGGTATTTACACAACAACAAACGCACGGAAGGTTATTGTTCCCATCCGAACGAGTAAAAGAACAGTGGACATGCTTGTATGTGTCTCTTGTTTTGAGATTGTTACCTGCAGTGAACACCAAGTGTCTTATTTTGAAAATTAACCGGAGGTTTTATTGTTTTGTCGGCGTCTGTGTTCCTGTCTATCTCGATGTGTTTTGTGCTAAATTGATGCGGTGAGCTCCGGCATCCAGCAAAAACAGAAGCAGTGCGTATTTCACCGGAGAGCTGGAGCAGCAGCGGAGCAGAGAGACGGTGCAGCGGACGTGGTGGAAACTCACCCACTGACTAAAGTAAAACCTGACAGCTCCACTGCCGTGCTGGAGCGGAGAAGGACCGGACAGGCAGCCGGTGGAATTTGGTGATGTTGGATAAAGCCAGAATTAAAAGCTTTAGTTTTTTTTTATTTACTAGTGTACACAGTTTTTAGAGATCAGATTTTGGATACAGCCTTCTTTCATTTTATGAATCAAAAAATACTATGTACTGTCTTAAAAAATGCATTTTCTGCATTATTTTAGGACAAACGCATCATAAATCAGACAATTTACAAAATAGGACCAATTCCTTCTGTAACAACCTTCAGAATAGTGCTAGGAATGATTGTTGATGCAAGTGCTTTAGAAGTTGAGATCTTTGGTTGAGAACTAATGTTGAGATAATGTTTGTTGAAGATGGTTGAGTATGGTTGTATAGGAGAAATATACAGATGCAAACAGACAAGGTTTAGTCAAATAAACACCTAAATGTGTATTTTGGAACTTTTATTTATACTTATATGAAAGAAGACATGTTATGGAAGCTAAATAGACAACATTCTCAATTTGACCAGTGTGTCTGTGATACCTCATCCTGTCTCTTCAACCCACTAACAGCACACAACCACACTCTTACTCTTATTTTGTTTGTGTGTGTGAGAGTGAGTGAGTGAGTGAGTGAGTGAGTGAGTGAGTGAGTGAGTGAGTGAGTGAGTTGAGTGAGTAAGTGTGTGCGTGTGTGTGCCAGTGTTTCTATGTGCTTCAGAGAATAATATAAAACAGGGCTCCAGTAACGTTGTGCATAGCCCCAGGGGAGAGTGAAGTGGTTGCTTCATCTCTATGGAGAGCATGTCTCCCACTGTTTGAAGAGTCAACATAGAAACAGAAAGAAAGCTGATCAGTCAGAAAGGAAAAACATCTGTATTCCAACCGCCACTAGAACGGCAACTGCTAGTCTGTCTGTCTGTCTGTCTGTCTGTCTGTCTGTCTGTCTGTCTGTCTGTCCTGTCTGTCTGTCTGTCGGGCTGACTGACTTTACGAAGATTTTTTTCTGTGAAAAACTCGAGAAAAACTAAATAATTAACACATATCAGGAGGGATTTTTATCTTCCAAGTAGCTGTAGTTTAAGATTTTAGAATCTCTCAAATGTGTTACCTCTGCATCACACAGAGGCATCAGTGTCCTCTTGGTATTTGGTGCAGTTTCCAGGGGGTCAGGAACAATGAAGGGAGAATGTTATGATTGACATGGTTACCGTTGCTATCGAGTAAGTTCCCCGACCGTGTAGCGGACTGTTTTGGGCTGTTAAGACGACATGTTGCTTCAGTCAATTCAAGGTGAGCAAGAGCCCAACGCGCAGCAGAGGAAAGCAGATTCATTTTGTAGCCTTTCTTCACTGGTGAAGATAGTTCACAACCATTCATAGCTTAATAGGCTAGACATAAGGTGATTGATATTTGCCTAGCCTACTGTGGTGTTTTTATTGATTTATTTGTACAGCCTACCACACACGGTGACCACACACCCATCGTTTGGGCGTCAACACACACGCACGCACACACACTCACAAATGCACTCTTCTCGTAACACAGGCATTCTTCACGGGGCGATATTCCTAATATATGTCAGTTTGATATTAGTAAAAATAAAAAACATAATCAGAATAATACAATCAAATCAGAATAAACAGGTGGGACAGATATTATTTCTGGAGGCAATAAGGCTTCATACGTCAGCTGAGCCCCAGCCAGGCCAGGGAAAGGGGGGAAGAGCCTCTAGGGAGGTGGGGAGGGGCAAACAACCATCTCACTGTGTTCTAAAACTGGAACCTGGAGACTTGACATGTTCACTCCTTGCACCAGCATCAGCCACAGTGCAGCTGTCAGTCTGCTCTGTGTGAACAAATAGAACCTGGATCCCTGTAAAGTTTAATACGTTGCTGAAGACTCACTTTTGTTGCATTGGCCTTTAACACAAGTTGAGACTTTGACACTCCTAACTTCTTTTTTTCATGTATCTTATATGTTGTTTTGTATTGTATCTTGTACAGCACTTTGGTCAACTGATGTTGTTTTTAAATGTGTTACAGAAATATAGCACATTTTTCCCCTGCCACGTTCTAAACCAGCGTAGTCTCCTGGCAAATCTCTGGTGTAAACGGGCTTTTTAACGGAGCGTTTCAGACAGAGGCTGAACAAATTCAACAAATGGCACTGTGAGAATTGTAAAGTATTTAAACCTGAACATGGGCATAGTATGGGAACCTTTAACAAGGGGCCACAAGGTTATGGCCAGGAGGACATCTTTTAGTGTCTGCAATACAATCAGCCCTGCAGTGAAGAGCAGCGTGTGTGAGAAGGCTTTATATGAATGTGAGTGAGTGAGTGGAACAGTAAAGAGAAGACTTGGAGGAGGGATGAAGAGAGGATGGAGGAGAGAGAGAGAGAGAGGAGAGAGAGAAGAGAGAGAGAGGAGAGAGAGAGAGAGAGAGAGAGAGAGAGAGAGAGAGAGAGAAGAGAGAGAGAGAGAGAGAGAGGGAGAGAGAGAGAGAGAGAGAGAGAGAGAGAGAGAGAGAGAGAGAGAGAGAGAAGAGGGGCTTTCTGACTATGGGATGGGAAGTGGAGTGGTTGCCAGGGTTACGGTCAGGGTTGTGAGCCCTTGTGTCAATGCACCTATTTGGAGCATATTGCAGAATAAGAGGATTGGATTTTCTTTTTTTATGGAGATGGATTGTGATCTGTTGAAGAGCTCCTTCTCTCCCTCTCTCTCTGTCTCACACCCTCTACATACTGAACTCATGTGTCCATCTGGGATTTATTTGTCATGCCCTAAAAAGTCCAGTGTTTAAAAATAAAAAATAAATGTAATACAATACATAATAATAACAAAAACACATACAAACATAGGCAAGGCAAGTGTATTTATATAGCACAATTCAGACACAAGGCCATTCAAAGTGCTTTACAGGGGCAAGATTAAAATACATAATACACATTAGAAAAGCGAATGAATAAAACATACCTGTATACATGAAAAGAACATACTTTTTTACAATATCTTAATAAATCATATTTACCCAAATTCATATTAGATAAATCATCTTAGGCCTATTGCAGGACATACAATATTATATTATTCATTTATTTTCTAAAGGAGTCAGTTAGTCTTTACTCATGAAGTCAACGATAATCACAAGTCACTGTCCCATATCTGTGTAGTTGCTCCCCATGTGCTTACATCTCATTGTTTAAGCTTTACCTTTTAAAGGTGAAGTAAGCGATGTATTTATGTTATTATACGTGTCAAATCGCTCATTATTCATACAGTGATCACTTATATATTGTGTGCGTTTCATAAAGCCGATCTCTCAGTCACTCGCTCTGCATGTAATAGGCAAATAAACTTTTCGGGGATCCCACTACTGATCACCAATCAGAAGAGAGAATGCTACAAACCGGCACCCGTCTCACTGCCGGTGCACGTGCAGAGCGACAGATGGGTGAATGTGTTTGCGCCTACAAGGGCGGAGCAGGTAAAAAATCCTTCCCAATGTTTGTTTTGATGGTTTTTATCATGTTTTATCACACTCATGGATCTGAGATGATGCTAGATAACTCGCTGCTTGAAGACTGAAGTGCATTAATGTGGTGACGTGGGGACGAGGGAGGGGACTGCTAACTGCAGTCACTGACAGGAAGTTAGCTAAACTGACCATTCCACTTACAGCACCTTTAATGTCATTATTTCCTGTAAATAATAAAGTCCATTGTTTGTTATTCTGGATCAACATGATCTCTGGTGATATTTTCAAAAATGCCAATGTGTTGTGTTTCCTGCCTCACAGGGTAAAAGATTAAAGGATGTCTTGTGTGTGTCTGATTCCCCTCAGCCCATTGTGTCTGTCTGTAGAGTCAGAGGTGAGAGACAGGCTGTAATGGAGGGAGCTTAGCCCGCTGCCTTTCTTTTCTTTTTTTGTAAATGTCACACTCTCTCTTTCCATCTGCTGCTTCCACACGGCGCTTGATTGAATGGGATTGTGCTCCGCTGCAGTTTGATGTAAAAAAGAAAAACGCTTCAGATCACATATCGTTAGCCTCGTAGCATAATTGGATGGTTAAAAAGACCCGGATGTCTACTACATCCGGCCAGGATTTTAGTGTTGAAAACAGAATCATATTTGGGCGATTCTGACCCACAATCCAGTGTGAACCTGAAGTGACGTCACATCAATGGAGCCTCCATATGAAAACAAACGGGGATGGGATGGATATAAAAGCAAGATCAAGGCGCAATGTTATGATGGAATAAATAAGTAACAGTATGTCCCAATAGTATGCCTACTGCATCCTAACTAGATTATTTTTATCGTTGGATGTATGTAGAATAGAGAATAGAAAGAGTATGTGATTCAGAACGCAGGGTTAGTGTGGGGCCTTCCTAGGTATGAAAGCCCCCCTAAGTGAAGAAAGAGAAAGTGTTGAGTGGGAGGGCCTGCTAACCTATGAATACGCTCTGAGACCATATTAACAACTTCTATCCTCTGAAGCCATAAAACCTGATCAGTGCTTGTATTATTTAAAAGCCATCAGATGCATCACACAATGTACTTATGATTCTTATTTTATGAAATTTTGCAAAAACCTATCAAAGATAACCTGTAATTATTTTTGATTTAATCAGGTGATGTAATGTATATGTTATGGGCCAAGCCAAGCGGGGCAGGGCATTCCCACAGTGAGCAGCCTTACAGAGAGGGCTGTACCATGGAGCCAACCCACTGCTCTTTAGTTTGATATGAGGACCACCAGCTTCTTATACAGTATGAACAACCAATTCACCTGTTTCACCTGTCAAACCAGCCTGTTAAAACAGCCAATCAAAGCTTAGCATTATGAAATTAAAGGATTTTTGTATCACATGCCGACAGTCAGTGATGCCATGGTGTAGCCCCCCTCCCTCTCTCTCTCTCTACCTTTCTCTTTCTCCCTCTCTCTCTCCCTTTCTCTTTCTCCTCTCTCTCTCTACCTTTCTCTTTCTCCCTCTCTCTCTACCTTTCTCTCTCTCCCTCTCTCTCTCCCTTTCTCTTTCTCCCTCTCTCCCTCTCTCTCTACCTTTCAATTCAAAGGGGCTTTATTGCCATGAACGTTTCAATAACGATGTTGCGTGTGTGTGTATTATATATATATATACAACTCCAGAAAGAATGAAGAGACCACTCCAAATTTTCAGTGTCTCTTGTTTTACTCGTTAGAGGCATATGTTTGAGTAAAAATTTACATTTAGATTTTATAATACAAACCACTGACAACATTCCTACCAAATTCACAATAAAAATAACGTCATTTAGAGCATTTTCAATAAGTAGTGTAGAGATAAAGATTTAAGAAAAATCCAGACTGGTCTCTTATTTTTTTCCGGGGCTGTATACTGTATATGCGTATGTATTAAATCTTATATACAGTGTGTGTATGTGTGTATGTCTCTCTCTCTCTCTCTCTCTCTCTCTCTCTCTCTCTCTCTCCTCTCTCTCTCTCTCTCTCTCTCTCTCTCTCTCTCTCTCTCTCTCTTGCCTAGGTTTGGCAGAGTGGATGTTTTGCTGAGATAATGCACTGTGGTTAGCAGTCTTCCCACTCACACAGCTCCATGGATGCTCACATAGGAGCTAGCTAGAGCAGTGAGTGGTGAGGTGTTCCACCATGCCCCCCAGCCTGCAGTGTTAGCATATCTTCCATACAGTTCAATTGGTGACCTTAGCAACATACTCCTCTGCCCACCTACGCTCCACAAACAACATTATGAGAGAGAGATTTAGAAAATATAATGTTTATGTATTAGTATCAGGAAAAAAACGTCAAATCGGAGAAACACTTAACAATATATTACAGCAATGGCCGTGTTATTGAGACAGGAGGCAAACTAACAAACACACACAATATACTTAGGACGTCAAATACACGTCAGAAACACACTAACCTGACAGAGGAGCACATGCTTAATGTCAATCAATCTTTAATTTATGTCATGTCTGCCCCCTCATGTGTTGATTATGCAGCACACCTGCCTCGCCAGGCCCCCTGTGTATGCATGGACGAGTATGTGTGTAGGTAGCATCTTGAACTAAGCACCTTTGTAATGTAATCGGCTTCCCAACTTGGCATTTAGTGTAGGCTGAGGCTAAAGTGTGTGTGTGTGTGTGTTTGTGTATGGGAGGGTACTAGGTTAATATGTCACTCAATGGGGGTTCTGGTAAAAGCTGTCTTTTTGTGACACCCCACATTGCACCCGCGGCACTGCTTGCTGTGTTAAAGCGGCATGTGTGTGTGTGTGTGTGTGTGTGTGTTTGTGTGGTGTGTGTGTGTGTGTGTGTGTGTGTGTGTGTGTTGTGTGTGTGTGTGTGTGTGTGTGTGTGTGTGTTGTGTGTGTGTGAGGTAGAATCCAGCCAAATCACATCCACCCCCAGTGTGAGTCGCTGTGGAAATAGCCTCTCACCATTAACGACAGACACACATACAGACAGACACACACACACACACAACCACAACACACACACACCACACATACACACTCTGGAGAAAGAGGAATGGTCCAGTTCATTAATCTCTGAAGCTAGTAGCCCCGTTAGCCCCAAACCTCTGCTCTAACTGTCCTCACTCCCTTTGGCAAAGTCAGGGCTGTCTTCTATGACCAACAGGACCCCCTCTGGAGGCCCAGACGTGTCTCACAGTGTGTGTGTGTGTGTGTGTGTGTGTGTTGTGTGTGCGTGTGTCGTGTTGTCGTGTCTGTGTGAATGGTCATTGTGCCAGCAGGTCAGGCATGTGTTTGCACTTGTTCTGGACTTTTTTCTGTGTATTTAGTTGTGAGAGAGGAGCAGATAACCCATAGAAAGAAAGAGTACGTGATGTGGCATGTATCCATATTTGAGCACCAGGTTAACACTTAAGAATAGGGTACATTAACCAACTGATAGTGAATACTTATTTAATGTTATTAATGGTAAGTTAATGCTTATAAAGCATAACATAACTGTTAATGTTAAGTTATTAATGCTTAGCTTAGTTAACAATGCTTAGTTAAGCATAATGGTTCATTCATACTTAGTTAATGCGTTTTAAACATTATCTTAGCAGTTATTAACTGTTAGTTATTGCTAAGTTGATTCTTATTAATAAGCATTACATTACAATTTACCCCTATTGTAAAAGTGTTACCACTGTGAAAGCAATGCCGTTCCCTGTGATAACGCTGACGTCACGGCTCCACTCCACATGCGTAGGCCTGGTACATTTGTTGTTCAATAGCCACACGTGAGTTGGAAGTTAGGCATGTGTAAACATGGCCTGAATCACATGCTGGCACACAGTTCTTCTCATAATACGTTCATTAAAAGTGCAGTATAATGCACACTGTGGAAATCCATTTGAACAGAACAGGTGGAGTAGTGTTCATAAGCATAACTTCATTGTACACATATTTTGAATTTATTGTAATTATTACACTTTATCAATTGCAAAAATATTGACACACTATTATAATATGATTCTGTGATGTTTGTCTGTCGATTAGATGGGTTGACAAGTCTTACAATTTCCAAGTATTTTTACATGTTCTTTTATTGGGTTGTAGTGTTGTGGTTCAAAGAATTTAATCTTCTCCTTCTATTTGCATATTTTTAATTTTTTGACACATTTCTGCCTCAGACTGCCGGCGCCTACCCACACAAATGTGACCTTACTTTTTAGAATGCCATAGAAAAATAAAATAATAACTTATTGTAGAATAATTGCGTCTGTATTAAATATATCCTCGTTTTTTTTTCACTGCCATATATTTCATTTTCATTTCACTACAATATTCATAACACACCACCATAATAAAAAATAAAAATCCCCAAAATAACAAAGACTAGTGGATTGACTATTTACTGTATATTAATCTGTTTTTTGTCTTATCTTGATTTTGGCAGCTTAACATTAAAAAAGACCCGTTGGAAATAAAGATACAACGATACAAGTTGTGGTGAAGGAGTGGTGCAGATATAGGATTGTTTGATATTTGAGCTCGTAGAATAAATGAGATGATATGTTTTTAGCAAAATGCTTAACATGCATGCGTTACAGGAACACCCTTCTTCATGCACGTGTCATAATGAATGTGATATTTTCCAAGCTGCTCCCCGCAGTTATGTAATACACAGATGGTGCTAGATTTATGTCCACACACTGTTCTCATTTTGTTGCACCTCTGCCTCTCTCCAGCCTGCAATTGCACCAGCATCTCATCCCCTATTCAATGTGTGTTCAATTGTACACCTTGTAATTGTGTAATTACAAATCCATTAAACAATTACTATAGATATCCATGTAGTATAATTCATTATGACAGTTCAGATAAAGAGCGAGAGAGAGAGAGAGAGAGAGAGCCCAATACACACAGAGGGGCACATTGTCTTTGTCTAATCCCCTGCACTGTGGGGGCAGAAACCCCTTATTCTTCTCTCCCATGACACTATCAGCCTGCAGCCATGGAGGAAAAATAACTGTTGTTTGGATGAAGACAAGGAATTACTTCCTGTGTCAGATTAGGGTTCTCGTAGAGAAAGAGATATTATTATTGTGACTGATATAGGCGCTTTCCCCTTACACACACACACACACACACACACACACACACACACACACACACACACACACACACACACACACACACACACACACACACACACACACACACACACACACACACACACACACACACACACACACACACACACACACACACACACACACACACACACACACACAGAGGAGGATATAGAGTATTTACAGGGGTTATCAACCCATTATAATGTTGGATAATCTGCACTCCAGGGCGGTTAGCTGGCAGCTAACATTCTTCATGGGGAATTTGGCCTACATAAAACATTAAAAAAGCCCAATCCACACAGTCACATTGTGTAGAGAGATGTGCTGTGCATTGTTGTGTCAAAAACAGCTAACAACAAACTAACAACAGGACAAACAAACAAATCATTCTTTTTGTCAAGATGTTATTGTTTGAAGCAATTTGGAAATGTAATTCATGGGCTGAAGAGAAGCAGGGATATGGAATTAGAGAGAGCAGAGACAGCATAGCAGAGGGAACAGTGAATGGCTCGCAACACTGACTGTTTGGCAGTGGAACAAATAAGACACAGATGGAGAAGAAAGAGAGAGGGGGAGAAGAGGAAAGAGGAAGAGAGGAATAAACCATTGTCAGTGATGACATGCCATACAATAAAATAGAAACAACAAAATGTCTGGATGGTGATACAGAACAAGTGCATAACTGGGCCTTATGTCTGTTGTGTTCTGTCTTTATGTGTGTGTATATACAATGCTTCCATTTGACTGCTAGTCAATGACTGCACATGGCTTCAGGGAGGAGGAAAAGACCCATTTACTTCAACATCAAGGCAGACATGAAATGGTTGTTTGAAACATTCACCGCCATTCATTTGGGATCCGTCTCCAGCCTGCTATTACAGATGCACTGAGACACCAGGTTCATATCCCAAGCCACAACACCCCCCCCCCCCCTCCTATTGACCCATTGCCCTCACAACTCTATTTAAGCAAATGCATGCAGTGTCAAGTGATATCATATAGATGAGGTTTGCCAACCGATGCCACTCTCACTCTCCTGGACAATGTACATGGTCATCCACATAAAGCTAACACATTATTTATTTTATTTTATTTATTTATTTATTTCAGGACAATGCTCATTAATGAACATGTACAGCAGTACACGTAAAAATGCCAGATTGTAGTCCGGGGGCTCATTTCCATCTGTAGTCCATTAGGCAGGTTGATGTTACAATAAAAATGACAAAGATATACAATAGAAACATTTGCTATATGCAAATATGGAGACTGGATGTGCCAAACAGCAGGCTTAAAACTAAAGGCGATCGTGCATTCTCCGTGGTTGCCCCGAAACTTTGGAACAGCTTACCACACACATATTCGCTCATCTGAGTCTCTGGAAACCTTCAAGTCCACTCTTAAAACTCACCTTTTTTCACAGGCTTTTCCGTTTTAAGTGTTTATTAATGTGTGCTGTTGTATTTTAATTTATGTATTTTATGTAAAGCACTTTGGTGAATTTAGGTTCTTATAAGGTGCTCTATAAATAAAAGTGACCTTGACCTTGACCTTGAGACACAGAAAGAAAGAAAAGTAAAACAGGATCATTCATTAGTAGGTTAAACAAATACACAATTAATACACAACTAATAAGGTACATCATACATTATGTCAGACTTCATGTTGTTATTTGTTCTGCTTTCAATATGGTACAGTCTCATATGTAACACGTTACAATAAGGTTACATTTATTAGTTAGTTAATGCTTAATAAGCATACACTAACCATTTACTAACCGTAATGATTTGTTAATGCTTGAGTAGGCATTATACAGTAGTTAACTAGGCATAGTTAATGCTTAACTTAGCATTGACAGACCATTAATAACTACCCTACTAAACGGTTACTTAATGCTTAATGCGCGTTACAAACCGGTTAATGGCATTACATAAGAATAATGATGGATTGGATTTATATAGCGCTTTTCAAGGCACTCAAATACGCTTTACAGGGTTCCAGGTTCCATTCATTCACACACAGTCATACTGGTGGTGGTAAACTACCATAGTAGCCACAGCTGCCCTGGGGCAGACTGACGGAAGTGTGGCTGCCATTCAGCGCCTACGGCCCCTCCGACCACCACCTCAAACATACAGCAGTCATACACATTCACACGAGGCACGGTGAAGGTGGGTGAAGTGTCTTGCCCAAGGACACAACAACCATGACACATTGGATCGTTGGCCAACCCGCTTAACCACCTGAGCCACGGTCGCCCCAATGAATGAACTAACAGTTAATGCACACCCTTCTTATTGTCTTTTCTCAAACAATGCTCATACCGTGTAGAGTTGTTGTTGCCTCTATCAGTGACTTGTGACGGCTGAAACAGCTTGTTGTCAAGGGGGGAGTGATGGATGGGTGGATTCATGCAACAGGCCCCTTCAACCTCTCTGCTTTGACCGTGCATTTCTGTGGCAGATAAGACTTAATGTCAAATCAAATCAAATCAGTTTCATTTGTATAGACCAATATCACACATAGACATTTGCCTCAGTGGGCTTTACATTCCATACAGTATGACACCCTGCCCTTACACCCTTAGCTCGGCTG
>CM047510.1:2946504-2989004 GCA_026122265.1 Ammodytes dubius
GGTTCACTTCATTGTTTGCTCTCAGTCTGTGGACCTTACAAAAACGACTTTCTGCGTTTGTTTGAACATGACACTATGCCCAACACACTGAGGACGTCTTGTACATATTGGCTTAGGCAACTGCAATGTATCCTTTACTTGCACAGTTCACAGTTGTACAGTTTCTAACCAATTACAGTAACACACAACATTTTAAGGTCTTGAACTTGGGGTGGGTGGCTGTCAGGTTACTGTGTGTGTGTGTGTGTGTGTGTGTGTGTGTGTGTGTGTGTGTGTGTGTGTGTGTGTGTGTGTGTGAGAGAAAGGGAGAGAGTGATGAGAGTGACTGTGTGTGTGTGATGAGAGTGAGTGAGTGTTGAGTGAGTGAGTGAGTGAGTGAGTGAGTGAGTGAGTGAGTGAGTGAGTGAGTGAGTGATGTGAGTGAGTGAGTGAGTGAGTGAGTGGTGTGTGTGGTGTGTGTGTGTGTGTGTGTGTTTGCGTGCATGCGTATGTGTGTGTGTGTGTGTGTGTGTGTGTGTGTGTGCGTGTAATAATCTGTAGGAATGCTACACCCACAAAAGCCTACAATGGTCTTTTGGGGTGGGGGCTGTGTGTGTGTGTGTGTGTGTGTGTGTGTGTGTGTGTGTGTGTGTGTGTGTGTGTGTGTGTGTGTGTGTGTGTGTGTGTGTGTGTGTGTGTGTGTGTGTGTGTGTGTGTGTGTGTGTGTGTGTGTTGTTGTGTGTGTGTGTGTGTGTGTGTGTGTGTGTGTGTGTGTGTGTGCTTGTGTGTGTGTGTGTGTAAGAATCTGTAAGAATGTTACAGCAACAAAAGCCTACATGTTCCTTTGCTTGACTAACACTTGGAAAAGCCTTGTGGACACAGAAGCTTTAATTACATTATTCTGGAGGGTTTGCAAGGTTTGGGAAGCGTCTGCCGTTGATGCGTCTGCACTCACACCACTCTGTCTTTAGAAAAACACACTAAACTAATAAGCCAAACTGGAGGATGCTGGCCAAAAACATTCAGCGGTTACTGCAACGAGCCATATGTCCTCACTGGTGTTTGAATGATGTGTGAACCACATACTGCAGCTGTTTACCACGCTGTCAATGTTCTTACAACGTGATGCATGTTGTACCATTACAAACACAAACCAAATGTATAATGCCTTTCTTTTTGTATAAAGGTGCACTGTGCTGTTTCAGAGGAGGGGGGATTTCTTTACATTTGCAGGGGCATGCAGTCAGTCTACAAAATATATTTCAGTCAGGAATACTTTAGTAGCAGAAATGACTTTGCAGTGAATTAGGTTTCGTTAGCCTCATAGCATATTTACTCTACTCTACTTTTACTCTACACAGTAAATTTTAAGTGTTAAAATAACACTAAAAGAGTTAAATTTAACACCATTTCCGAGTGTATTTGGTCCCACTCAGAATTGGAGTTAAATTAACTCTCTTCAAAGTGTTACATTTTAGAGTTAAATTAACTCAAATAGAGTTAAAAATACACTGTATAGTGTTATTTAAAGCCTTATAGAGTACTTTCTACACCCGTCTTTAACTCCCGAAATTGACACCAACACTAGGAGGCATTCTACTCCAGCTGTTGTTATATTAACTCAGATAGAGTTAATGGAGTTTGACACTGCATATTTAACACTGGGGAATTTACTGTGTAAATCTACTCTATTCTACATCTATTTACTCTACATCTACTTTACCCTACTCTATAACCTTAACATATGCTATTAGGCTAACGAAAAGTAGATGTTGAGTAGAGTAGATGTAGAATAGAGTAGATGTAGAGTAGAGTAAATATGATTTAGACAATTATGCTATGAGGCTAACGGTTTGGCGGTATGGCTCTGATCTGGAGTCTCCCCACCCTCCACACGTGGAAGGCTTAAGGCAGAGAGAGCCATCCCTCTGCCCTCAGTCCAACCCATGGGGAGAGCTGCAGCAAGGACCCCCCCCCCCCCCAAACCAACCATACAGGCAACCTCCCTGAATCTACACGAGCTAGCGTGCATGAACACGCGGGCAGAAAGACATGCAGAAGCTTAAGAAGGCCCCTCCATGTTCTTTTTTCAATTATCTTTGAGGCCCCTGAAAGTCTAGAATATTTTTGTAAAAACAAAACTGTGTGTCCTGCTGATGTAAACAACAACAGGAACTTTTCAAGTAGCTTTCTCACTTCAAAAACAGTTTTCCTGGCATCCAATTTTTTTCCTGTTAATACATTTTGTTTATTCTATATGATAATATAACTATGCCATGTGTAACCTCTCTGACCAGTAATGGTTTACGCCATGGAACAGAGAGGTGGGGAAAATGGAGATGGTAGAAGAGAAGAAAGAAAGAAAGAAAGAAAGAAAGAAAGAAAGAAAGAAAGAAAGAAAGAAAGAAAGAAAAGAAAGAAAGAAAGAAAGAAAGAAAGAAAGAAAGAAGAAAGTGTGAGTCAGGCAGGGAGAGTTTGATCCTGTCTGCATCAGAGAGGGGAGGAGGAGAAGGAGAAGTCTGGCTTTAATAAATAATTGAGTCGAGCATTTAGCTGTTTTTTCATCCAGCCGTTATCATGGTAATGTGAAAAAGGGAGAAATAATCAGGCAGTGAGATAAGTCCACGTGGTACCAATGTTAATCAGTGGGCCTCAAGGCTTTTTCTGTTGAGTGGCAGGCCTTTGGTTGTGTTCTTCAGGACAAAGGGAGACAGGTAAAACTGGTACCTCCATAAAGAAAGATAGATTTAGTTCTGGAGCACTGATAAATGGTAAGATGTCCATTATCTTGCCCATGTTGTGAGTATTGTTCTCCGAGCATGTGTGAGTGAATGAGGGTATAGTTTTGATTCATTTGACCCCCCCCCCCCTTTGTTTCCAAATAACAACATGGGTTATAGCTGGTTTTAGGGGTACATTTATTTACCCTTCTTCAGAATATCCTGCTAGCTTTAATATGAAAGCCAACGTTCTGCACTCTGCGCCTCGTAAACAAAATTGGATAGAAAAAGAAAAAAAAATTGTTTTAACTTTGCAAAAAAAAAAAAATCAGTGTGGGAAATGTCTTTTGACCGGGGTGCACCCAAACCATCTCTCTCTAGCTAGCTACCATGTTGTCTTCTTTTGATTATGAAAAAAACATTTCCCTCTACACCCTCCCCCACTCCCCTCCACTTTAAATGATGGCAGAGCAGGAGGAAAACATGTTTACCACCGGCTCCCTCCCCGGCCCTAACGCTCCACACACACTGACAGCGCTTCATAACTCCATCTCAGCCTGGAGGAAGAGCATCTCATGGCTGCGCTCAGTTGCAACAAATGTCTTATTCTTTGAAAGGCTCTCCACAGCTCTGGAGAGAATGGTGTGTGTGTGTGTGTGTGTGTGTGTGTATGGGGGGGGGGGGGCTCAAAGAGAATTATTCATCCTCTGTATGGAGAGCCCACTTTGTCTAAATGAGAATTGAGCGAGTGGCCCTGGAAAAAAAACATACAGGCTGTGTTCGAAAAAACCCTACTAACGTCCTACTCATACTAAAAGCCCTACTAACGTCCTACCTCGTACTAATTTTGACGTCAATTTGAGTATGTTGTGGTTGTGTATGCGAGTTTGTGTAGGTGAGAATTGCGCAGATGAGTACTTACTTCCGGGAAGATTTTGTGTATGGATCGATTGGATACTTTTCCTACTCAACCGCTCCACAATACATTTCGTCTTTTCAAAATGACACAAACGTTTTTTTTTACTTCAGTCTGTATACTTCAGTATACACGGTTAAGTAGACAGACAGTATGTAGTATACACAGTGCATGTTGAGTATGTAGTAGCGAGAACGTTAGTATGGCTTTTCGAACACAGCCACAAATACACACTTTGAACCTCGTTTCCACTGAGCGGTGTGGTTCAGTTCGGCGCGCATTTCTTTTTGCGTTTCCACTGTCAAAAGTTAGAAAGGGTCCAAAATCACCCCTTGGTTGTGGGTACCAAGCCGTCCCATAAGGGTCCCATAAGGGTGGAGCTACACACTGCAGTCTGTTGATTGATTAGACAGAATCAGTGTCGTAGGAAAAGGCATGCGAGACTGTGTAAGAACGAGGCTCCCAAACACTCCAAATGACAGAAAACGGACACAATGAGCAGTATGTGTGTGTGTGCATGTGCGTGCATGTGTGAGTGTGTGTGTGTGTGTGTGTGTGTGTGTGTGTGTGTGTGTGTGTGTGTGTGTGTGTGTGTGTGCTTGTGTGTGTGTGTTTGTGGGCCATTTTAATGTGTCTGATTGTATTTGTACGGCCACGCTGTGCTAAAACAATGTTTCACTCGCCTTTCACTGTGCTCATTTAATCTGTAAATTGGCTGATTACCAGGGCCGAGACGTGTGGATGCATTCTAATGCCTTAATAGAGGACTTACATTAGGGAAATAGAGTGGCTTGTAGTGAGTGTTGCCTAACCTTAGGGCACAATGATATTGCCAGTGGCGCAACCTCTAACAGGAAAATGCCTTAACTCATATTCTATCCCACATGATTTGCCAGATGAAGACTAGGAGTGCATTTTTTATTGTTCTTGTTGTCATGTGAACCATTGCACATTTGCACAACTCGCCACATCACTGCTCTCATGTTTTCTAACATCCACAATTGGTAAAAAAGGTGACACATTTAAACCGGGTTACTGTATATAAATCACATTTATATAATAATCTTTTTATGAATGAAGACCAGGCTAGGTGGCCAAATACTGCTCCATAGTGTGATGTAAATTCTGTTTAAGGTTGGAGGTCAACTCAGGTGGAAGAATATTTCAGGAGACTTGGATGAATTATGAAGCAATATTTATTACATACTTGGCCAAGGAGAACCGGACTGCAACTCTAGTGACTTGCACTTCAATTCTGACAAACTCATGCTTAGAGCTGTGTTTTAACCTCGCGCTATCTCTATCACCTCCCCGGCTCGGGCACCAAGTGTACCAATGTTTTGGTTCAGAGCTGAACACAGTGAACCACAACATTCTGGAGTCGTAGGAGATGAGACTTTATCTATCCAACTGACCTAACTGTCTCCTAACAGGCAACAAGGCTGACCTAGAGTCTGAGAGACAGACACACAAGATAGGCATATATAACCTATTAATCTTTCCCATTAATATTACAACTAAATACCCAAAATTCCCTCACAGATCCCTCCTTTTTGATCAAGAGATCAACACAAACTACCCACCCTTAGTGATTACCCCAATTTAGAAACTCCAGGACATCTGTCAGAAAAGAGATTACAATCACACATAAATCAATAATCAATCATTGACAGGTAAACAATAAAACTAATACGTAAAAACAATACAAACAATAAAGCTAATACAACAGAATAACACATGAAAGAATGAAAGTTCTTTTTTATAGGCCGATGCCGTTATTGTCTTTGTGAGAAAAACGCAAAAACGCTTCAAAAAGTCTTCACCTGAGCCAGTATAAAAAGAAAAACGACTGACTGCAGGCCGCAAGTAGTGTTCGTTTGTGATTCATCAAGCATCAGGCTTGACATGACCATGAGCACAAGGTATTTGAGGCTATATTGCCTTACAACAATTTAAACATTTAAACATATCAAATCAATGTTTCAATACACATAGCACATGTTAAACAAAACAAATAAATATTATTCTACAATCTGTACAGGGTGCAGTCAAAACATCATAACCTCCACATAATCACCTTCCAAAAACATGACAATCAAACCTTCAAAAAATGCATCAGATAAGTGTGGACCTTCACATGTCAAATTTCAAACCAGGGACAAGAGAAAGATTTTGACACAGTTTGACCACGCTACCTTTATTGAGACTAATTTCACCATGAAAACATAAAACCGTAATGAGAATACCACACTCCATGACCAAAAGAAACACACCATGAACTGAAAATGAAATGATTGAACCACCTTAGTGACAAAATGAGACATAATTCAAATTAAACCATTTATGATTTTCCCTGTTAATAAAATGATCATGTTATTGTATCATTGCAAACCCATGAAACATTAATTTGAACACTTTGAAGGAATCACCCTAAAATCAAAAAAACCTTGCTGAGAGTTCTCAGTAGTAAAACATTTGGAGGAAAGGTAACCCTCACAGACTCTCAAGTGGTGGATTCACCATGACCACTTACACCTGACTTTCCACCTCTGCATCACCAGAAACTGAGGATTCATTAGAGAACTCTTCTGACGGAACCCCATCTAACTCCAGGCGTCCCCCCCAATCAAGAAATTCTTCATGCTCATAGTAAGGGACAGCGTCAGGTCTCTGGTAGTATGGCACTCTCTCTGGATTAGGCCTCACATTGATAATCGACTGTGGTGCCTGGATAACAGTGCCATCTGTTTTTCTTAAACACAGCTTAACCATAGCTACCAAACACATAACCAGAAGGATGAAAAGGAGGCCACCCACACCCAACACTGTAACAAACCTCACCAGACCTGATCCCCATGTTCCGAAAAGTTGTGAGAGGTCACCTAAAGTAAACCCATGAGTGTTTATCAACTCTTTCAGGCCATGTGCTGTTTCGTGGGCCATGTCCATCACTTCATTAGTTGCGTCTGAAACAAAAGAGCAGCAATCTGTGCCAATTATCTTACATGAACCTCCTTGAGAAGCGAGCAAAAGGTCAAGACACATACGGTTCTGTAAGGCTACAGTCTTAACCTGTTGTAGTTCTGTATGCTCAGCCAACATAGCCCTTGTGGAGACATTGAGGTGGTTTTCAAGGACCTTGGACAGTGATGCGAGTTCCTGCTGAGATAAGTAAACACCATAACTGGGGAAGACAAGGCTTGCTATGTGTTGAGTCTGTGTTAGCTCTGTGGATAATGCATATCACCATATTAGGCCTCCTGTTGGTTCCTTTAAGAACAGTTTAGGGGGGGTGCCCCTTCAACCTGTATGTGTGTGCCTGTTGATCTTACACCAATGCCAAGCATGATTGTGCTTGTCAGTTTCATCCTCTCAGATGTTTTAAACCTCCACTCCAGCTAGAATAAGGAAAAAAACACAAAGACAAAGAGACCTCCACAGAGATTTCATTATACAGAAAAATTACTTGAGACACCTGCAAATAAAACTTTGTTAGGCATTTTAACAAATCACATCCTAAACCCATCAGTCCAGAGCAGAGGAGTGTTATGAGGAGTAAACTGTGGGCTTATCCCTGTGGACAAGGGCTTCCCCATAAGAACGTCATGAGGACTTAGTCCTAATGTAGCACTTGGTGTTCCACAAGTTGTGTATAACTCAATAAGTAATCCAACTGGCCATTGTAGCCCAGTTATCATCATTGTTTGGTCAGATTCTCTATGATTTCAGTAGTCAATTCTCTAAACCTGACCTGAGCTCTGTGGGTGGATCGGTACATGCAACTGCCTCCCAAAACCTACTATGGATTATTTGCTAAGAGTGACTTCAGCCACAAACGCTGGACCTCACTCACTGTTTATCCCTCGACGTACCCCAAACCTGGGCATCAACTCCTTTTAATAAACACTTAACAACCGTCCTAGCAACCTGTTTTCATGTAGCATATGCCTCCACCCACTTGGTGACTGGTCATCACAAGTTAATAGTTTAAACCCTACCAAGGGAACATACACAAAGCCAATTTGTACGTTTTACAAACAGCCCTATAAGGGCACTAGGTGGTCATGTTTACCTGGTCTGTACCTGGTTTCCCGGCATGTCATTCATCTATCATCATCAATAAATCAATTCAAATGCAATGACACAATTTGACCTTGTTGGACTTTCTGGAACTGTACTAAACTGGCTTGAATCCCACTTAAAGGACAGAGACCACCATGCGTCTCTTCTGGTTAACATCGACATGCTCCCACTATCTCAGACTATGAATAAGAACAAATTATGCTACCATAACTTTACAGACGACACACAAATTTACATGACCATATCAATGATTGGATGTGCCAAAATATTCTTCTATTAAACAACGACAAAACTGAAGTAATTGTCTTTGGTGCCAAAGATAAACAATTAAAAGTCAGTGCACAGCTTAAATCTGTTATGTTAGAAACTACACACCA
Organism: Ammodytes dubius; assembly: GCA_026122265.1. Taxonomy (NCBI): domain Eukaryota; kingdom Metazoa; phylum Chordata; class Actinopteri; order Uranoscopiformes; family Ammodytidae; genus Ammodytes; species Ammodytes dubius. The sequence continues at coordinate 2,954,580 of CM047510.1, forward strand.
AGCCAGAACCCCTGGCGTTGTCATAGACCCAGACCTGAACTCAAGAAACACATAAAATCAATTAACAAGTCTGCCTACTACCACCTTAAAAACATATCAAGAATTAAAGGGCTTATGTCTCAGCAAGATTTAGAAAAAACTTGTCACGCATTAATCTTTAGTAGACTTGACTACTGTAACAGTGTCCTTGAAGGCCTTCCAAAAACCTATTAGACAGTTTCAGCTAATTCAGAACGCTGCTGCTCGAGTCCTCACTAGGACCAAACTAAAGGGTCACATCACCCCAACTCTGAGGTCTTTCGACTGGCTTCCTGTTATTCAAATAATTGATTTCAAAATATTGATACTGGTTTATAAAACCCTAAATAGTTTAGGGCCAGGTTAGGGCCATTACTGATCTGCTGACACATTATGAGCTGTCCAGAGCCCTTCGGTCGTCTGTAACAGGTTTACTTACAGTCCCCAGAGTTAGGACTAAACAAGGAGAAGCAGCTTTTAGTTTTATTTATTTTATTTTTTATGCTCCACATATCTGGAACAAACTCCCAGAAACCTTTAGGTCTGCTACAACTCTCAGCTCTTTTAACTCAAGTCTTGGTTAAATCTTAGTCTTATTTTTATTTACACATTCTATTTCTATTCACTCGCTTTTCTAATGTGTGTTGTGTATTTCAATCTTGCCCCTGTAGAGCACTTTGAATGGCCTTGTGTCTGAATTGTGTTTATATAAATACACTTGCCTTGCCTATCAACAAGGGTGTGTAATACCTGCATTCAACATTTGTGACCTGATTATCCCATTCCTCCCTCCTTTTTCTACCTGTTTGGGCTATTTGCTACCTGGGCTAAGACATGGAGACAATCTTTTTATTATTTTTATTTTATTTTTCTGACCTGCTTTGAGCTAAAAGGCCAGGTAACCTAGAATTGCTCTCTTCCTGACTACCTGTTCACTCTACTATCAGTAGTCTTACAATAAACACCATGTACTGCATTCTAATAATTCATTAGCCTATAACATTATCAATAGATGTATGTTTTGGGATGATCCCCAGGCAGGATCATCAGTGTAGATAAAATTGAATGAATTTTGTGTTGGTATCTGCAGTAAGTCTAAGTAATTCAAAACGATACTTGAACTTGCCTTTTAACCATTTACAGTGTCACTCAAAGGAAGGAGAGTAACTAGATTCAGGTAGGGTGAGCTTGGCACACATATATTAGGAAACAGAAAAGTATAATGGCCTCGTAGCTTGAGTGACGAGCAACTATATGATGTTAATTAGATGTGGTCAATATGTGTAGCACCGAATTAGGAACATACACAACAAAGTCATGAGCCAGTCTGATAAAAGAAGATTATCCAATAAAAATGGCAACTACGGCCCCTGTTCTTAGACAGCCTAGCATATCAAGGACTAATGGTGAGAGTCAAGACAATAATACACCATGTCGGCCACATTTTCACTGTCTCTGCATCAGGATGAGTTGGCAAATCCATCTTTATCATGAACATGATTGAAACGCTGATGATAGTCCAACAGACCCACGGCTAGGTCATAATTGAGTGTGCACATTCAAGACATTGTGCATAGCATCCATTCATTGCATATAGATCCAGTCTCTGTATCATTCCCCAAAGAGTGTGTGTCTCTCTCTCAGTCAATTTGAGCAAGCTGGTCAGGAATTTCACCTTCAGGCATGTCACACGATGTTGTCCAGTTCACAGAACATGTCCCAAGTCTGTCCCTTTAGGCAGACATAACTGCAGCTTAGCCACTAGAAGTTCTGTGACTGCACACAGCCAGTCTTTGGAAGACAGAATGACAAGCTTTCGTTGATATAGATGATCTTATAAGTTCATAAGCTTTTGAAGGAGGATTCAGATATTCAAGATGATCGATCACCGCTGCCATGCACACTGCACAACTCTCACCAAAAACTTTGAACCAGGCATGTCTATTCTTATTTTGTTTACCTTAAGCTCTAAATGCAAACAGATATTGGCTCTCTGGATGCAAATGAAAAAACAACAACACTGTTGAACCTAAACCATGACTTTGTGGTGCATTAATGGCTGGACTCAAGAACTCTCTGAAAATAATCCGAAGTGAACTTGAAAAGGTAGCTTCTTTGATATAAATATTTTTTGTGGCGAAATGTGTTTACTCAGATGTAGCTCGTGTGCTTGTCTGTTTCAGAGGCTTCTATGGCTGCTCTCAAGGTCTGCCACCTTATCTATTGTTTTTACTCACTGCCATCTGTGACTGCATGTAGAAAGAAACCTTAGAATGAGTTACTCTCTCCTGTGTGTGAGACTATTTAATTGATAAAGCACACATTGTAGAATCTTAAAGTAAATGTTCCTTGCTTCTTTCACTAATCATGTGCATTTAAATGTCTAATAGTCAATAAGCTAATTATCTTAGTCAAAAGGAAATGTTTATTACAACCAAGTTGAAATTAAGGAAAACAACATTGATAATATCTCAAGATCATGCAACTTACTTAGCAACGTAAATGGTTTTAGGATACTTTCCAGAAGGAGTCCAAGGGTCAATCTCCTCTCATAATTTTAGGCACTGTAATGTATGTAAATGCTTCTCTGTATCTCATAATTTGTTCCTCAGCAACAGCTCTCTCTACAGAATCTCTGTGTCTGAGCCACTGCATAGGCAGCAGGAACAAGACAAATTAATAGATCTCAACATTACAGCTAATTTGCACAACAATTTATTTCGGCACTTTACTTTTTAACTTTTGGATTTACAAAATCAAAAACTGTAGTCAACATTCAACAAAGATAATCAATTCTGACTCTGGTGGTAACATCTTGCTAGTCATATCTCACAGCTGTCTTATATTATCACTGCAAATAAGAGTGTTCAATTTCAACATCAAACAGCATATACTCTTTGAAGGGTTAGCTGTACAATAACAATTGCACATGGTGGGGATTCTTTAGCAACATTCTGAATGCTTCGCACATCAAACATGTAACATTAAAATTTGGTAAAACCAGCCATACCTAACCATACAAACTTTCATTTACTGACTCCAAAAACTGGGCAGCTTGTATAGCTTTATGATCTGGCAATGTGAGGAACAAACCCTCAGGAGTGCAATGGATAGTGGCGTTAAGTTTACAAAGCAAATCTCGGCCCATCTTACAGGACTGTTCTCTGATATTAGGAAATAATGTTGTACCTCTGACCCTCTTAAAGGAAACGTTTGTTTTGCGTGACACTGGCTCCCTCATAGGAACACATGAAACTCCTACAGTGGTGATATGACTGTTTCTAGGTAGGCAAACATTTTCACTATCTTTTACAGTAAAAATCGTAGCTCCACTATCAACCAAAATAGACACTGTGGACCCATTTTCTTTTCTTTATTTCCATCATAACAGCATAACAATTGTATGCACACTTACTAAAACACCCTCTTTTATCTCTCTTCCCCTACGTACTTTTTATTTCTTTATAACATCCATCTATGAGCAAGATACTCAAATACATCTTGCCCTCACAATCTGTATCAGTTTCAAACAATCTTTTTTCATCTTTTCTCTTCAACTTTCAACAACATTCTCTTATTCATCTCCTTGCCACCACCTTTCTCTTATTGGTTCTTTCCTTCTCTGGGGTGGGGACATTTGCGGTAACAGTTTTGAATCAATTTATATCAATAATACATATTATGATCACATTTTTCAGCATAAAATCCCGTTAACTTTTAATTCCAATCAAAAGTATTGAACAATTCTTTTCAGTGAACATTTTCTATAAAAAAAAACACATTTTGTAAGTTTATGCTGGGACTTCAAATGACTGACTACACCTTTAATCTTTAAGGTTCACTATGGGGCTTGGATTGGCGAGATATTCAGCTCTAAAATCTTTAAAGCGTTTAGCAATTTAGTCAGAACTTTGGTCATCTTTAGAGGACAAGCATTTTGTTTCTCCTTTTTCTTGATAAGACTTTGCAGTACATTTATTTCCTCTAATAGGCATTTTTCCACAGACTCCTGAATATACTTTTTAAGCTCTTTTTTTTTATCATGACTTTCATTAAGTGTGGGAAGTGTGTGCTTTGCTCTGCTGGCTGATGTACTTTGGTTCTATCACACTCACTCCTCCCTTTTTGATCCCTGACCCTTCTGCTGCATGCAAGTCTATCTCCCTTAGTGCTTGAACTGCAGCTGCTATGAAAAGTAATTCATCCTCTTTATTTCTACTTACATGTTGTATTGTAGCTTCTTCTATCTTCTGAGTTACTTTTGGGTATAAGGAAACAATAGGCACATCAATCATGGAAGACGGGAGTGGTAGGCCGGCCTCTATCAGAGTGGCCACAAGACTTTGTGGTGAGGGGGGGGGGGTCCTCTGCCGTGTCACCCATTTGAATATCATGGCTTTAGCATTTTGTGTGGGGTTTGATCCATGACACTGTTTTATCTTAACCATTTCCTCAGCTCTAGTTTTCAACGTAGTTTCAAGCAGTGGCACATGACGTGCACTTACATATGCAACACATCTATCAATCAATTCTTTAAGTTCTTCAGAAACTCGATCATCCTTTCCTTTGCACACTTTTGCACGTTCAGTACATACATTCTCACTTCCATACAGTTCTGCGGTGTTAAACCATATTGCCACACATCTTCTCATTTTACCAAAATCCCAAGCTGGATCTCCATGTGTGTCATGTACAGTTGAACTAGCAAGCATCATTTTATCTTTGGCAAGGGACCCCTCAATGGGCCACTTTCCACCTGTCTGCTTAAACATAAAGGATGTGTAAGGGACCACATATTCCCAGCCATGTTTTCTTCCAACAATGCCTGCTGGTGTGTGCTCAGGAAATATTTCCTCAATGTGTGTTTCTTCGTCTTCTGTCATATTATGTGTCTGCACATTTTTATTAATTTTCTTCAATGTTTTGATGTGTTTTGTTTTAGACTTATCCTCTGCTTTGGACTGGCTGGAACCCATGTTGAGACCCACAGATAGAATGTTTTATACAAACACAAATTTAACATATGGCATATGTATATCACTTATACAAAACACATACTTTGCACAATATTGCAACAACATCCAAGATCTCCATTTTCTAAATGTTAACCCATTTCATTGTATAGAGGGCTTTATCTTATTTTGTTGTATTCTATTGTGTTGTATCTCTTCGTGTAAACCAAACAGGACTTAATATCTGTTTGTCAAAAAGGAATCAAACCTACTTTGCTGTATTGTGTAAACCAAACAGGACTTAATATCTGTTTGTCAAAGAGGAATCAAACCTACTTTGCTGTATTGTGTAAATCAAACAGGACTTAATATCTGTTTGTCAAAGAGGAATCAAACCTGCTTTGCTGTATTGTGTTGTAAACCAAACAGGACTTAATATATGTTTGTCAAAGAGGAATCAAACCTGCTTTGCTGTATTGTGGAAATCAAACAGGACTTAATATCTGTTTGTCAAAGAGGAATCAAACCTGCTTTGCTGTATTGTGTTGTAAACCAAACAGGACTTAATATATGTTTGTCAAAGAGGAATCAAACCTGCTTTGCTGTATTGTGGAAATCAAACAGGACTTAATATCTGTTTGTCAAAGAGGAATCAAACCTGCTTTGCTGTATAGAGAACTATCTGTCTACCATAAGCTGACCTATTATTTTCAATTTAATTTCTTGAGGCCGAGTTTTAGAACTATCACATATATTCTTTTCTGATCTCGTCAAACAAAGACATGGTAAGGCATAAATCAAATTTATTGCACTTACCAGGTCGATGTTATCTTGAGATCCTGTTCGTGACGCCAATTTGTGATGTAAATTCTGTTTAAGGTTGGAGGTCAACTCAGGTGGAAGAATATTTCAGGAGACTTGGATGAATTATGAAGCAATATTTATTACATACTTGGCCAAGGAGAACCGGACTGCAACTCTAGTGACTTGCACTTCAATTCTGACAAACTCATGCTTAGAGCTGTGTTTTAACCTCGCGCTATCTCTATCACCTCCCCGGCTCGGGCACCAAGTGTACCAATGTTTTGGTTCAGAGCTGAACACAGTGAACCACAACATTCTGGAGTCGTAGGAGATGAGACTTTATCTATCCAACTGACCTAACTGTCTCCTAACAGGCAACAAGGCTGACCTAGAGTCTGAGAGACAGACACACAAGATAGGCATATATAACCTATTAATCTTTCCCATTAATATTACAACTAAATACCCAAAATTCCCTCACAGATAGCATATATAAGAGATACACATGTCTTATTATGTAGGATTATGGGGTGGTAGGATGTCCTAGAGTAAAGAGGGGCCGACCAGTAACCATGAGGTCTCTGGTTGGATCCCCGGCACCGGACAGGAGGGTGTTAGTAGTACAGCTACTGGTCGATGCTATTACATCTACGGTGCACCATCATCTCTACCATTGTGTCCTTGAGCAAGACACTTAACCCTGAACTGCTCCAGGGGCGCTGTACTATGGCTGACCCTGAGCTATGACCCGCTCTGAAGTGTGGGAACTTGAGAGGAGATGAGAAGAACACATTTCAATGTGCCTCATGTAGATTGACTAATGAAGAAAACTGCTGTATGTCCACAGAGCTCCATTATCACTTGACCTCCGTTCTCTGCTTGAATTTGGAAAAATTATAAATGGTAGTTGAGTTAAACCCATACACACACACACACACACACACACACACACACACACACACACACACACACACACACACACACACACACACACACACACACACACACACACACACACACCGACAAACAAACACACACACACACACACACACTCACTCACTACTCACACACTCCACACAGACATTCCTGTGAAAATACTCCAGAAGAGCATCTGAGTGTGTATACAATACAACACTTCCTATGACAGAGCTATCAAGTGCTCCATGAAGTAGTGCTGCCCTGCCAGGTATAGATAGATAGATAGATAGATAGATAGATAGATAGATAGATAGATAGATAGATAGATAGATAGATAGATAGATAGATAGATAGATAGATAGATAGATAGATAGATAGATAGATAGATAGATAGATAGATAGATAGATAGATAGATAGATAGATATGATTTAATCAAAAGCAATCAACAAAATCAATTCAACAATAATACGATAAGCTTCCTAATAGATGGATCAAGCCATGCATCTCTTACAGAGGTGTGGCTCTCTGTTTGAGATTTGAAACTAAGAATACAATGCTATGTTCTGGTCCAGTCTGCACAGATGCTGAAGTGAAGACTTGGTGTGTGACTTAACTACCATTCAAGTCCATTAACCTCAATGATGTGAATGTAACACTCCAACACTATAGTAGACAGTGACACAACATGAACACGGGTTGTTTATACGGACACACCAAAAGTCTTGTTCTGTTTTGCTTCCATTAAAAGTGATCTATAGCAAACAATGAGGCAACCATCTTTTCCAAACATATACTTAGACAGAACAGATAAAGGAGAAACATATTACTCTATATCTGCCCCCCCCCCACACACACACACACACATGCACACACACACACACACACAACAAACAAACAAAAAAAAACTGTCAAAAACGTTATTCCGAATCTTTTGGGAATCCCTCGATTTCATTCAGATTCTTGGGTTCACCATTCAATTCAAAATAAATTATCTGTTCACTCACTGACACTCTCCCTCACTCTCACTCACTCACTCACTCACTCACTCACTCACTCACACACACACACACACACACACACACACACACACACACACACACACACACACACACACACACACACACACACACACACTCTGGATTCAGTTCAGAGGAGGCTTTCAGGATCTACTCCGGTCCCCTGTGTTTTAAGAGGCGTTGTGGCAAATGATGGCATGATGAAAGCAAATGAAGGTCTTATCAATCTTAATCTTATCTATCTTCATTTAAGTCTATTCTAATGTGAGGCATGTAACGCATGTGAAGTCAAGTCAACATCACCGCCGGCAGCAAAATACCTATGACAAAAGAAAATTCAAATATAAATACTTTTTTTTATCAAATTTTTTGCAAATTATGAATCAATTTAAAAATCGCAGTATATAGGAACCACTATTTCTACATGAATGGATTTTTTCACCACCCCTACTGCTGAGTCACTATGTCCATCTCCAGCAGGTTGGATTAGTGTCACTGTTGTGTGCACATCAGACAGCTGCTAGCACAGAGCCAACGCAGACAACAGCCCGCTCAGCTCTCTGCACTAACACTACACTGTGCCAATACAACGCTTCAAACATGTTGAAACGTTTTGACCAACGTGTGATGCATCTCACAAAACAAACAATCTTCTAAACACTCAAACAGTGGATCTATCAGGTCATGTGTCCCTTTGAACCAATGGCTGTTGGCCTGTATGTCACCCCTGATGCATGGGGAGAGGAACCATGTCATTAAGAGGAAGTAGGACAGCTATTTCTGACTCAATTCTACTTACCCGCTAAGAGTCAGAAAAAGGACTGCAAGGAAAGTGGAACACCCGAGTAGAATGGGAGAGAGAACTTTGTGTGTGTGTGTGTGTGTGTGTGTGTGTGTGTGGTGACACTGTCAGCGGTTCACTGAAGGGCCAAGTATTTACATGGCACCACTGCGCAGCCAACAAGACATGACTAAATGCATGCACTTTGTCTCCTGTCTGTCTTTCCTGTTAAAAAAATTAAATAATAAGCCGTCCCGACATTCTTTTGATTTTTTGATGTTTGTTGTGTGTGTGTGTGTGTGTGTGTGTGTGTGTGTGTGTGTGTGTGTGTGTGTGTGTGTGTGTGTGTTGTGTGTGTGTGTGTGTGTGTGTGTGTGTGTGTGTGTGTTGTGTGTGTGTGTGTGTGTGAGGGAGTGTGTGTCAGTCTCTATAGAGAGATGAAGCTATGGTGTCCACTGCCTCCTAAACTCCAGAGTTGTTGATGTTGTAATGTATTTTGAATTGCAACCGCTGTGGGTGTGTTTTCTGACCACCTGATGAATGGAAGTCCATTATTGAGTGTTGGTTTGAGCTAAATACTGTCTATAATCACCACACAGTCACTCACTCACTCTGCCTGTCTGCTGCTCTGTGCCGGGCAGTGGGGAGTGTTCAGGATTATTTTTTCTTTGATTTTAAAGAATGATTTCTTCGAGACTCTGCAGGCAATAACATTACTTTTTCAAGATTTGTTTTTGTATTTTGCTTCCATTTCATGTCTTTTTCTAGGGCTGTCAAATGAACGCGTACATTTAGATTAAGTAATCACAGAAAAAATAACGCATTAAAATAATTAAGCAGATTAATTGTGCTTCTCCAGTGCCCTTTGACCCGGTGTGTCAAAAGGGGTGAGACGATAGCACAGCTGTAGCTTGCGGACAAGGCCCGCACGGGATTAAAAAGTAAAAAAATAAGCAGGGGAAAGGGGCATAAAAGTGTCATACAAGTATGCGATATAAGTATGCGATTAATTTAGATGAATTAATCACAGAGCCTGTAATTAATTAGATTGTTTTTTTAAATCGCTTGACAGCCCTACTTTTTTCATATATCTACTTTATATCCTTGTATGTTTCTCCTATACAACCATCTTAAACGGCCATTATCATCACATTCATTTTCAGTTTTTTTTCAATATTCTGAAACAAAAATCACAACTTCATCATCATCAACTAAACTTTCCATGATCACTCATAGCACTATTCTGAAAGTTATAACATAATGATGTGCTCCTCTGTTGTCAATGGTCTGATTCATGAGACATTCTTTTCTTAAAAACATATAGAAAATGCTTTTCTATTCATTTTTGTAAATAGTATCTTTTGATTTATAAAATGAAAAACGCTGTATCCAAAGCCTATCCTGTTAAACACCTTTGACTCTTATACTGTATGTTGTTAATTCATTTATTTGAACTTCATCCAACATCTAGATTTAGTTTACATACAAATGTGCTCACAATTAGTTAGTGAGATACTGCTCCATATGAATATTTAGTCAAACATTTCCAGCAAAGAAAAATGTAAATAAAAAAAAATTAAAAATGAATATCAGTAATCGACTGGCAAAGTGGCATGATGAAATGTATGGGTAAAAATGTTAACCCTTTTTACCTGCAGTGTCTTAATAAAGACAGATGTTAATGTAAAATATCCATCCAGCTTGAAGATTTACTTTGTTAGAACTTTCTCCCACTTTCTATGATACCCTCCTCTCTCTGTCTTTCTCATCAGTCAGTGCGGTGTGCGCCTTGAACCTGTTTTATCCCTCTGTTTCCATTCACAACATGAAACCACAGGCAACATGGCAGCGCTTTATTTGTCAACTCGCCGGGGAAGCTACCGCAAACCTCTGCCAATTAGCGCTTAGCTGTGTTGTTTCACTGTTCTCAATGCCAACCACATCAACAACAACAAACACACACACACACACACACACACCTAACCATGCACATAAAGCACATGCCGAGGGGTATACACACCCACACACACATACTGATACATATGTTAAATACACAGACAAAGATGTGAACGTGGAACGCACATGAATACATTACGCACATGGGGAATAAGAGTATAAGCTTGAGAATTAATTTGGTTCCTATTTAGTATAGTGTGGCTCATATCGAAAAAGACAACTGGGCTTTGTGTCTCCACACTGCTGCAGGGCTGAATGGTCTAAATTGGCTCTGTGACAACTGTGCGTGTGTGTGTGTGTGTGTGTGTGTGAGGGTCTGGGGGTCACAGTCAAAGGCCTCTCCTGGTTATCAGCAGCTCACAATGCCCAGACAGAGAATACTTCTATACACAGTGAGTGAATAGGATAGTGGTACAGACCCAGGGGAGGGAAGGTGCTGTTACATATATTACAGTATATAAAAGGCTTTTTTTTTGTTCCATTGGGCAAAGACAAGATAAGTCATACTTTTAAGGGTTATAGAGTAGGGTAAAGTAGATGTAGAGTAGAGTAGATGTAGAATAGAGTAGATGTAGAGTAAAAGTAGAGTAGAGTAAATATGATTTAGGCAATTATGCTATGAGGCTAACAATTTCTAACAAAGAGATTTGTAACACAGAATAAAACCACTGACTTTGTGCATTAAAACACCCCAATACTTTCCATGTACAATATGTACATGTAAATGCTGTCTTTGCTGCATAGCACCCCTTTAAATAAGTCTCCAGAAAGTTGCATTGAATTTCTGATAGGTGAGTCCAGCACTTCTTTTTTCATCCACAGTCTGTCCACTCTAATGGAGACACTGAGAGAGGGAGATGGAGAGATGGAATAGGAGGTAGTGAGGGAGAGGAAGATGAGCCGAGAAAGGGGGATAATGGAAAGGCTTCTAGTCCGACAGGAAGCACACAATTTGACACAAAACAAATTGGATCACAGCAAGGTGTTGTGAACATTTTTCACACCACTCTGAGTCTACGCCATGTCTTTTTACTTTTCCTATTTCCAGTGTTAGTCATGGTGGAAGCAGAGCAGCGGTGTAGACGAGCATACAGAAAGTCAAGTAGAATGAGAATGAGGATTTTGGTAAAAAGATTGGGTCAAAATAAAATGATCTCTCCTGCTAAAGACAGCATGACATAAGATGAACAATGGTAAATGGACTTGACTTATGTAGCGCTTTTTCGCTGATTTTCTCATACCCAAAGCGCTTTACATTTCTTGCCACATTCACCCATTCATACACACACTCATACACCGATGGCAGTAGCTGCATGCCATGCAAGGCGCTCTCTGAACCATCGGGAGCAATTTGGGGTTCAGTGTCTTGCTCAGGGACACTTCGGTATTTGGGGGGTAGCAGGTAATCGAACCTCCGACCCTGCACTCCAGAGGTGACCTCCCTACCCACTTCACCACTGACGCCCCTCCAGAATGATGTGTGTATGATGACTGTATGGACATGTTTCTGATTCATTTGACCTCCAGACTTCAAGTTTATTGTTGACATTAAAGATTATTATTATGGTGGGTATTCCCTTCACCAGATTAAAACACCCCTAAATTAATATCAGGACGTTTTCATGTAAATATAGCCTGCCAAGTCTATTTGTTCCTGGTATAAACCTGTTCCACTATAAAGTATATGTGTTCATCGACCCTTACACTTTTACATGGCAAGAAAAGACCAAAAGCCGATTCACACAATTCCCAAAAGGTTTTACTTTTAAATCAAAAACCTTCACACCTTTTATTACCTTAAAGGCTCTGGTTTTAAAGCATATGACCCTTTGACCCCGGCCTATCTCCAGATCTCTCCCTGTGTTGATCCCCTAATGATCCGTACAATTGTCACTTCTAATTTATCCTAGGTTAAGTCCAACATTCAGACCTTTATCCTTAGATAAGTTTTTAGAAAAGGAGGAGGTTAGATAATAGGTTTTAATTATTCTGGTGGATGAATACCTCACAATTACCCCTGGCTTCAAAAGACTACCGTTAAGTCCTCACTAAGTTCATACACCTGGATGAGCTAGGCCAATAGATAAATGCAATTCCCCCTTAATTCAAGGAGCGTGTTTATGGGATGTGTATTCTTTTAAATCAGTAGTGTAGCCGTAGTGTAGGTTTGAATTGCTTACCTCAGGAGCGCCGCGATCTCTTTAAGGAAAAAACCCTACTTAGGTCCTTTTTCCCTTCTTAAACTAAAAATTCAGGCCAAAGATTTATAACGTTTTTAAGAAATTTTATTCAATCAATATAAAAAGATTATACGTTCACAATATAAAAAGAAAAGATAAAATAAAATGAAAGGAAGGAAAATAAGTACCTAAACTCCCATTAAAGTGGTTTCTATATGTAGAGAAGTATGAGACTTAACTTATGTGTTGTATGTTTTTTGTTCACATTGAATTTAGTTCATGAGATCTCCGATTTCCAAAGCATGTCTACTGTTTTTTCGTTGATCTTTTACAAGAGATCAGGAGTATTCTCATCTTCAGGTTTTTCAAAGCTCCACTGTTTCCACAACCGCCTTTGTTTGACTAGTGGCCGAACTATCCCTATTGGATTTTGCGACACAATAATCAGAAAAAGTAGGATAAACAGCTTATTGGTTGCTCCACTGTTTCCACACCCTCCTTTGTTTGACTAGTGGCCGAACTATCCCTATTGGATTTTGCGACACAATAATCAAAAAAAGTAGGATAAACAGCTTATTGGTTGATCCACTAGAGATCCTATTTTGGAGCGCTATCAAGTTTAAAAGTTTGTCCACTGTCTATACCCCCTACTCAGTCTGAGTGGTGGCCGAACTGTCGAATGAAATGTATATTTGAATATCTTCAAATGCCATTCATTGCAGACTTTGCGACACACAACTCAGGAAAAGTAGGACACAGTCTAAAACCTCAACTCAATGCCATCTAACAACCTGGTTCATCAATTAATTCCTATCAATAACCCAAAGGTTCTCTTACCCAAACTTCTTAGAAAAGAAAAGGCAGAATTGGATCAGAGCTTCTTCCCCTTCTCAAAAGAAAAAATATCTCTTCTAAATTTTTCTAAGTATTTCGCACTCAAAAAGATTCAGAGTGTTTCTTTCGAGTTTTTCTTCTAAGTCTTTCGTCCATGCTAAAAGAACAAAAAAGTGGAAAACTTCCCCAAATAAAAGCAGTCAAAAAGCTCCTTCTTCCTCAAAACCCTGGCCTTAAATAGTCTGAAGACAGAGAGAGTGGGTGTGTGTATTAGGAGGAGAGAGGGTGGGGGTAAAGATGAGGGTGTGTGTGTCCAGCTCAAGGACCCACTGCCCCCCTTGTCTCTCTCTCACCCCTGACCTGTCTCAGGACAAGCCCAGACATGCCTTTTCAGAGAGGCCTTGTGAATTCACAATTATGTATATATTTCAGGATAAAAACTTGCATACAACACCTTTAGTGATTCTACCTTAATATTAAAGGCCACTTGTTACCTTGCCTGTGTTATTAAAAATATCATACTTTTCCCTACGAAAACAAGAAATATACATTTCACATTCTCCTAGGAACAAGATATGTACAATGAAAAGTTGCAATATTCTTGCCTATCTCAACACCCTCTCTTGTAACTTCATAATTGGACATATTCAACCATCATCAAGACAATAAATGCCTTCACAATAAAAATCATATTTTTTTTTTTTTTTTTTTTTTTTTTTTTTTTTAACTTCTCACAAAACATATATCACAGCCACAAAGCAGTATGATACAGTACCCGTAAAACTAAACTACAAAGTAAGAAAAGCATAAACCTAGTATACCATAATACTAAGGTAAAACCCAATTCAGATAGCAAAAACACAACTCCAGATCAAAAATATAAAAAGCAAGAAAATAAGTGATGGATTACCAAAAACACTAGTTACTAAAAATGTATTATTAAAAAGTCAGATAAAAACAAAGGATCATAAAGGAAAAAAATAAGGAAAAAGTCATCAAGCCAAATACATTTTAGTACTATTGTAGAAAAACCACAGCATCTTGACCCAATTTAGAGTAATGAGTCCGTCAGACAGTATAGTCAAAAGTTCTTAAGCTTTTGCAATGTCCACAAAACTAAATATAGTCCCACGACGATTCAATCATAAAGACAGAGTCCATTTTCTTCGGCCTGTTGAGGCTCTTCTTCAAACACAGAGCATGTAGATGAGTCAATATCTGAGTGTCTGCTTACACATAAGGTGGCAGCCTTTGTCTCAGGCATACACCTTTTTATAATCTTCTCCAAGCTTAGCATATAGGACAGTGTCTGAAGTCCCCAGTACTCTGACCTCAGAATAGAACACTTTCCCTTGGCTCGCTTCGTAGAACATCTGCGAATGCCCAGCAGTGAGAGCAGGAATATGGGCAGATGATGAAAGGCCCACTGCAGGACAAGGTAGAGTTGATGCCCCAGCAGCAGGATAGAGTTGCCGACCTACAGCAACTGATGGAGGTGCAATGGTTCACCTCACCCAAGCAGTGGATGATTCTGCAGCTCGGCACCGGGATAGCAGAAGGTCTCCGCCCTCGGCAGGAGAACTTGTCGGACCATGGATGAGCCAACGAGGAGGCACTGTAGTTCCGCTGTTCGGCCTTGCTGCGCTGCAGAGCAACCATGTGAAGGCCGGGCTGGATCACTAGCCTGCAGTGTTGATGCCCGCGGTCCAGAGCGGCAAAGCTGCGTAGGTTGAGCCGGGCGTCTGGTGGATCCCTCCGAACGTCTGACGACGGCATCCTGCAGCATCCTACGTCGGTTCTCTCCCGTGTTGTAACGACGAGACGTCTAGGAAACACCGGCCACAGGTGGAGAGGAGACAGCGGCAGCGCAGGAAGCGGCGGCGGGCAGTGTAGTGACAGCGGAGGAAGAGGAGGCGGTGTCACAGCTGAAGATGTAGCTGTCAGGTGACGCCTGTGTGTCAGAGGTGTAGTAGGCCCCAGAAGCTTGTCAGCTTCTTCTGCAGACAAAAAAGTCTCCAAGCGGTTGTGATATAGTACTCCATGTTAAAGAAAAAATGCATATCAACAGCTAAAGCTGCTGAAGCTATATCTGGGATTTATAGAAAGGATCCTGTAGAGTCTTGGTAGAATATAGAGCTTAATGTGTAGTGAATAGGCAAAGGAGCCCTCTTGTCCATGAGAGGAAAAATATCTCATGATTGAAAAACAATAAAAAAAGTAGCAAATCAAATCAAAAACTGTAGTAATCCATCAATAAAATAAAGTTAAAAATAAAGGTAGCAAAGGTGTCTTTACTGGTGTTACGCTTCTATTGGTTATTTTAATGTATTTCCGGGTACTGACATAATATCAGGTAGGCAAAACAAATAAAAATGTCAATGATAGGAGTAAAAATGAGCAAATCATTCAACATTGCAGTAGTAACTTAATATAATAAAGATAAAAATCTAGGAAAATTGTGGCTTTACTGGTGTTAAGCCCTCGTGATTATTGATTTATTTAAAATTAAAATAAAATTCACAGGTTAAAAGGCAATTAGAAAAGCCTTCAGATTTTGTTTTAAAAGAGCTGAGAGTTGCAACAGACCTACAGTTTCTGGGAGTCTATTCCAGACATGCGATGCATAAAGACTGTAAGCTGCTACTCCATAACTATGTTTTGGCCACTAAGATAAATCAAAAATTATGATTTTATTTTCCCTAAAACACTGATATAGGAAAAGATTGGATGGGCTGGCAAAAATAAAATTAAAGGGTGCTCTGGCCAACCACACAATGGGCCGTCGGACCAGAGACTCTACGCTGCCTATAAGTAACTAAACTTCAAATAAAGCCGCGAAAAACAGGGTTACCAGTCCCATCCTTTTGTAGCAACATCAAATAAAATCCGAAGTCATTCTATTGGTGATTTTAGTTTTACCCTCAGCTAGGAAAACAAAAAAAAAATTGTGCTGGGAGAACAACATCTTCTATGATCGAGAAGACTGAGAATATGTGAAGAGATAAAAGAAAAAAGAAAAAATAACACTAAAGTAGTAGAAAGTGAAAACTAAATATAGTTACACTAAGTGCAGGTGGTAGAGGTGAGCGTCGTAAACTAAGGCCATTAGTTAAGAATGAGATGTCTCCAATGGAGACACCCAGACTAGAGACTGTCCATCCTTGCTGTTATCAGCCCCAAAAGGGTTAAAGGTCACAGGCCTAGGCCAGTGAGAAATGGCAAGTGTACAACTGGCATCCCTCTCTACCCACTTGACTGATCTTTGCACTCTGAGAAAAAAAAGAAGACAATTAAATGTAAATGTATTTACACATTTCAAATAAAAAGCGCCCCTGAGGAAGACAATACCCACACGGCTTGTGTTATGTAGATAGAGGTCATAGGGATTCAACAGCAGGACCAGGTAAAAATGGGATAAGGTGACTCAATTTTGTTTAGTTTCTTTACAGAGTAGTTTCAGTTGTTTCTTTAACCCATCAACCATAGCACCCTGTTGACCTCTGACCTCAGTTATGTTGTGTATGTAAGAAGCTTGGGTATGTGGATTAGGGTTTCTTTTAAATACCTATTGATTTTCGTAAACCCTACATGTCCCAAAGCTTCGTGCACTTTAGTCACCACTTGATAGGCTTGGCCAAGTGGAACCTCAGTGGATGCATCATTTTTCACCCATTCGGATGGAAAAAGGAAAGTAACCTTAGCCACTACGGGCCTAGTTGTTGCCAATTGGTCCTTCATGTGTGCACCTGCAGTAATTACTTAAAAAGGCTTTCTCAAGTATAACTGGGGTGTGCGATTTTCTTTGTGTTTATCTGATGGAATATCAAAGAGATGTTTAGCCATTTCCGGCCTGGCTTGGGCCATTTCTACTATTTCTGTGTTACCACAATATCCATATACTAAATACCTGCTTCAACAAGCAATTTAGAACATTTTTGTTCTTTTATTGAAAACTTAACTATAAAACATTAAACCTATATAATATAAAATAGTTTTCATATGAGGGCTAATTGACATTGGTTGTTTGTGGATGTTTTGGGGTAGCTATATGGTGTCTCATTTCAAACCTATTCATATACTCTGGACTAGCACCAAAAACTTCAGTGACATCACATGTATCTGTTCTTTGCAGCTGAAATGACTGGCAGCTCCCACTAACGTTTAAGAAGCTCTTAGCGTCAGCACAGAGTCTACAAGTATCCTATTTGAGAATGACAAACTTTCTGTCTTCTATTTTCACCATGTATTTAATAACACTGAAGACACACTGCTTGTATCTAGTGTCCTGTATGCATGGCTGTGAATAGTGAAATACCTGTTCTTGTTTGCTTCAAAATAAAAGTCAACTCACGTTTGGCTAGTAACAGGCTTAAAGTGAAGGTGCACTGAGATGTTCTGTTTGCACAACCGATAACTTAATTGTGGTAATGTAAAGAGCCGTGCCTCTCCCATTTACCAAGTTCAAGGTTCATTAAATGTTTAGAAACGCCAATTGCACACATCTTTCACCAGCCAAAGTGATGCTTTGACCTAATACCTTACCCGCCTAAGACTACATTTTCCCCCATTTGCTGTAGTTTAACTTTGAGCCCTCTAAGCAGTGTCATACATTGCTCCTCTGTGTCTCACTCTCATCACTAGCAACAAGTGCAAGCAAACTTGTTTTTATCTTTGCATGTCATTTATTCTAATAGCAAATGTGATCAAAACTGTCGCACTGTACTCTGAGTCTAGAAATTTAGATTTTGGACAATTTAGAAAACCCTGGTGAATAGCTGGTATCTGTTTTATGGCTTTGGGAGCTGCAAGCACAGGCTGCAGGACGAGGGGCAATAAAACAAGAAAAGGTGGAGAGGAGAAGAGGAGGAATACCCCTTCACTACCCCCTCTTCAACTTTCAAGAATAGATTGTTGACGAATGTTACAGCTAAATTAAATTATAAAAAGGTAACAGTCCTACCCAAAAGGCCCTTGATAATTCTGTCTCATTTGAGTAGACTCCCTCTGCATTCCTTCCCCTGTTATTGTTAAAATTGCAGCAGCCACACCACCACCATAAGTCAGATTCCAATTCTCTGTATTTACCATCATACAGGGTTCTGTAAAAGGAAGGCCCACAATAGTAGACTGTAATATTACTAATTTTCCTTTATTGTATTGATTACAACCCTGTATTCCCTCCCGCTTTGGAAAAACGACGGTTGGACTATTTACCACCCCAGAAGAAACGTTGTTATCCTCATTAACATCATCATATGAAGGTGGACATATTGCCATGTGTGTCCGACCTCTATTTCCAACCTCATCTGTATAGCCCTCTGCACCTGTATTACTCTAGAATCTAGAATCAAAAAGTAGGTGCATCAGGGACCTCAGGAACTAAGAATTCCCTGTTACAGACCAAAAACAGTCTGGTTATATCATCCATATTTCCAGAATGATAGTATTTTTCTTGGAAGGTTTGTAGCCGTTTAATTCGTCTCTTCTATCCCTGAGTCTTTATAGCACTGGTTAGCTAGGCCAGCTTGACTTTCATAGAGTTACAGGTTACACCTTCGGATTCAGCTGCTGTAGACGGGAGAATGAGCTATATTTATTAGTCAAATAAGCCCTTTCGCCTGGCTGTTATTTCAACAAGTATCGGTACCTTCTGAACCATATACGCAAAGTTAAACAAAATCTACTAACTACCCCAAATGCCCTCTCTTGAAGTACGTTTAGTTTAGAGTGATTTTTTACTCAACTAGTCAAAGATGTTATCCCTATGGCAATTTTTGCTCTCCCTTTTTAAACAGACATTCCCTTCTCCAGTGAAAAGGGTGACCAGAGTTTTTAGAGGTGAGTTTTATAAGCCTTTGCCAAAGGTCTTAGCCTAGTTTAAATAAAGCAGGAAGTAATAAACACTCAATCCTAGTTTTGCCGGTACATGCGTTCTGTTTTTATTAAAGGAAACTTTGACACATCTTAAGGATATTTTGCCCCGTTTATACTTCCTGGCAGATTTCGAATACCTTTTCAGCTTGATTTCGCTGGTTGAAAAAGACCCCCACTAAGGGCTGTGGATCTTTGTATTTTAAGCCGAAAAGAATAATAGTTGCCCTATCCTCCCTGTGTCTTTAAACAGTGATTATGGGTCTATTTATCTTATCAGCCCCACGTGCTTGGGCGCCATAAAGATTATTATTATGGTCGGTATTCCCTTCACCAGATTAAAACACCCCTAAATTAATATCAGGACGTTTTCATGTAAATATAGCCTGCCAAGTCTATTTGTTCCTGGTATAAACCTGTTCCACTATAAAGTATATGTGTTCATCGACCCTTACACTTTTACATGGCAAGAAAAGACCAAAAGCCGATTCACACAATTCCCAAAAGGTTTTACTTTTAAATCAAAAACCTTCACACCTTTTATTACCTTAAAGGCTCTGGTTTTAAAGCATATGACCCTTTGACCCCGGCCTATCTCCAGATCTCTCCCTGTGTTGATCCCCTAATGATCCGTACAATTGTCACTTCTAATTTATCCTAGGTTAAGTCCAACATTCAGACCTTTATCCTTAGATAAGTTTTTAGAAAAGGAGGAGGTTAGATAATAGGGTTTAATTATTCTGGTGGATGAATACCTCACAATTACCCCTGGCTTCAAAAGACTACCGTTAAGTCCTCACTAAGTTCATACACCTGGATGAGCTAGGCCAATAGATAAATGCAATTCCCCCTTAATTCAAGGAGCGTGTTTATGGGATGTGTATTCTTTTAAATCAGTAGTGTAGCCGTAGTGTAGGTTTGAATTGCTTACCTCAGGAGCGCCGCGATCTCTTTAAGGAAAAAACCCTACTTAGGTCCTTTTTCCCTTCTTAAACTAAAAATTCAGGCCAAAGATTTATAACGTTTTTAAGAAATTTTATTCAATCAATATAAAAAGATTATACGTTCACAATATAAAAAGAAAAGATAAAATAAAATGAAAGGAAGGAAAATAAGTACCTAAACTCCCATTAAAGTGGTTTCTATATGTAGAGAAGTATGAGACTTAACTTATGTGTTGTATGTTTTTTGTTCACATTGAATTTAGTTCATGAGATCTCCGATTTCCAAAGCATGTCTACTGTTTTTTCGTTGATCTTTTACAAGAGATCAGGAGTATTCTCATCTTCAGGTTTTTCAAAGCTCCACTGTTTCCACAACCTCCTTTGTTTGACTAGTGGCCGAACTATCCCTATTGGATTTTGCGACACAATAATCAGAAAAAGTAGGATAAACAGCTTATTGGTTGCTCCACTGTTTCCACACCCTCCTTTGTTTGACTAGTGGCCGAACTATCCCTATTGGATTTTGCGACACAATAATCAAAAAAAGTAGGATAAACAGCTTATTGGTTGATCCACTAGAGATCCTATTTTGGAGCGCTATCAAGTTTAAAAGTTTGTCCACTGTCTATACCCCCTACTCAGTCTGAGTGGTGGCCGAACTGTCGAATGAAATGTATATTTGAATATCTTCAAATGCCATTCATTGCAGACTTTGCGACACACAACTCAGGAAAAGTAGGACACAGTCTAAAACCTCAACTCAATGCCATCTAACAACCTGGTTCATCAATTAATTCCTATCAATAACCCAAAGGTTCTCTTACCCAAACTTCTTAGAAAAGAAAAGGCAGAATTGGATCAGAGCTTCTTCCCCTTCTCAAAAGAAAAAATATCTCTTCTAAATTTTTCTAAGTATTTCGCACTCAAAAAGATTCAGAGTGTTTCTTTCGAGTTTTTCTTCTAAGTCTTTCGTCCATGCTAAAAGAACAAAAAAGTGGAAAACTTCCCCAAATAAAAGCAGTCAAAAAGCTCCTTCTTCCTCAAAACCCTGGCCTTAAATAGTCTGAAGACAGAGAGAGTGGGTGTGTGTATTAGGAGGAGAGAGGGTGGGGGTAAAGATGAGGGTGTGTGTGTCCAGCTCAAGGACCCACTGCCCCCCTTGTCTCTCTCTCACCCCTGACCTGTCTCAGGACAAGCCCAGACATGCCTTTTCAGAGAGGCCTTGTGAATTCACAATTATGTATATATTTCAGGATAAAAACTTGCATACAACACCTTTAGTGATTCTACCTTAATATTAAAGGCCACTTGTTACCTTGCCTGTGTTATTAAAAATATCATACTTTTCCCTACGAAAACAAGAAATATACATTTCACATTCTCCTAGGAACAAGATATGTACAATGAAAAGTTGCAATATTCTTGCCTATCTCAACAACATGCATAGTAGAACAAGGTCAGATGGAAAAGGTCAGGAGTAGTTCATTGTATTAGTAAGAATACAGTATGGAACAGGGTCAAAATACTCCAAAACTAGGTCCTTCACAGTTGTAAGGTACTTGAGTCAATAAATACAGCCATGGAAAAAATTAAGAGACCACTTCAAATGTTCAGTGTCTCATGTTTTACTATTTATAGGCATATGTTTGAGTAGAATGAAAATTTTGATTTTATAATATAAACTACTGACAACATTTCTACCAAATTCGCAAAAAGAATATTGTCATTTAGAGCATTTTCAATAAGTAATGTAGAGATAAAGATAAAAGAAAAATACAAACTGGTCTCTTAAAGAGCACCTATTATGCTTTTTCAACTTTTACGACCTATAAACATTGTTATAATGATTTATAGTCATGTTTAACCATACTTAAGTGTCAAATAACGACTTACATGCATTAAGACATATTCCCTGCTGACCGTCTGGGGTGGCTGTGCAGAGCGCTAAACACTAGTCGGTCGCGATTCACTTCTTCAAATTTCTGGGATTTATCAACGTAGATCAATCCAGATTTTCCATGTATGGTAATGCTGCAACGTGCTCAGGCACGCTCCGGCCATGCCCCCACCTACCTGCTCAAATCTGCCTGTGCGCCGCTGAAAGTCTTCGGGAAGGTAACCAATCACAACGGAGTGGGGTTGGCAGGAGGGGGACGGAGAAGGACGAAGTCCAGTGTTGACATAGAATGCTGAAAGCGCCCAGATGAGACGAAGAGTTTCCCGAAAATCTACATAGTTTTTTGGGCTGTGATTCATGTAATGAGAAATAAAGACCAGAAAAGTAGTATAATAGGAGATCTTTGATTTTTTCCGGGGCTGTATATTCATCCTATGGAGCTGTCCATTATAACACATGATGGTGAGGGAAAGGACAAGGTTGTCCACTATCCCCCACTCACATTTTCATTTGTAAAAAAAATATAAAAATCACAACAAAATGCAATGCTGTCCCCCAGTGCGATGTCATTTCATACTGGAAAACACTTCAGGTAATATACCTGAAGAGTGTCTCACAGGAGAGATGGTTAAGAAAGAAGAAGATCATAAGCAAACTTTTTTCTTTGCATTTGTTGCTGATATTTTTGGTATCGAAAAGAGTGTGTGCTGTATAGCTGACATTCTGATTAGTTCATGGTGGTTATTATCCAGCCCCGAGGCAGTCTGGGACGTGTGTGTGTGTTTGTGTGTGTGTTGTGTGTGTGTTGTGTGTGTGTGTGTGTGACACAGTGAGTGATGTTTTAAAGGTTTTAGCTCATGTCATGACATACCTTGTAATGTAAAGAAGTGTCCCCCCCCTCTCCCTCCATCACCATTTTAATTTCAGTTTTATTTGTAACAGTTTTTTATTATTTGAATTGGTAACTGTTCTTTATAATTTTATTTTCTGTTTCTATGTTGTGAGTGTATGTGTATGCATGTCATTTGTTGCTGCCTCTTGGCCAGGACTCCCTCCAAAAAGAGGTTTTTAATCTCAATGGGACTTTACTGGTTAAATAAAGGTTAAATAAAAAAAATAATAAAACCAAAGCAGCTTTCACAACCGTCTATGACAGAGCTTAAGACCCCACGCAAACAGGCAAAGACCAACATCATACTAACGCTGATTGAACCTTAATATAAATGTTAATAATAAAATAAAAAAGCTATATGTAATCATTTTCTGATTCATTCTGTTTCATATTATTAGAAGTAAATATGTCTACCTTTTGGGACAGCATGGGATGTTGCTTTTCTATTGGCTGAAAGAATCAACCAGTTATTGAAAAATGACACAATGATCCATAGGGACCGCTCCCATCCACATTATGTTAAGAGCCCTAGAGAAGCGCTTTGTTTCTGTTTGTACCTGCATAGTTTAACCACAAACCATTGTTCAACTTCCTAAATTCATCTTCCTCCCTTTCCGCTCGTAGACAAATCCAGAATCTGTGAATAAGTATTTCTGTTTATGTGTACTTTAGGCTTCAACTTTCCATATGGCTTTTTTATCAGTTGCATAAAGGTACCTTTAATGGCTTTCAAACACTTTTCATGTCACAAGTTAAACATGTACTGACATGTATTAAACTGAGATTTAAGAGCACAGATAGAAACTCCCCATTCAGCAAATAAAAGTGAAAAAAGACTACAGTGTGACACTGTAAGCTATGCAGCACAGTGCGAAAATAAGCAAAACTAATGTTTTCAATGAAGACCAACTCCAACTCTCATCTTAAATGACCTTTCAGTTCATTTGTCCATATAATTGTATAAATCCCAGCGCTGGTTCAGATGTTTGACATGTATAAGTCTGCGGCTATTTGGCTTTATTACTGAGGCAGCCATACCCTGCGGTCCAATAACCATACTTTTCTACTATTTGACATAGATCTTTGACATTTATAAGACGAGTGGGTCGACATTAATTAGTGAGGTGAAGGTTACAGATGGATTTGAAAGAGAGGGAAATCAAAAATAGACAAAAACAAAAAAAGGGCAATGAGTGGCAGAAGATAGTGTGCTGAAAGACGAGAGGCAGGAACAAGTGTGTGATCATGAGCAGGCCTATGTTCAGATGGTCAAATGGGCCAGATTCAGATATGAAGCGGTCAGTTAAGTCTTATAGGGGCACACCACCGGCCAAAAGTGGCTCAACTGAAAAAAGAAACACATGTTCAATGATCACCACAGGCTGGCAGTTCGTATTCATTTCAAGCTCTCTGTTGACACTATGGCTGCGTTCCAAATATCATGCTCTTTCTTTTTTTCTATTCTGCATACTACAGCTGATCATACAAATAATCTAGTTAGGATGCAGTATGCTACGATTGGGACATACTTTCACTTATTTATTTCACAACATCATAAAATCATAACATCGCGCCTTATACAGTATATCTGTCTCATCCCTAGTTGTTTTCAGACGGAGGCTCTGTCGATGTGACGTCACTTCCGGTGCACACTGGATTGTGGGTCAGAATAGCATGCTGTTTTCAACACTACAAATCATGATCAAACAGTCATAATGGTATATTTAAGCATACTTGGTCAGAGTTATTCATCATACATCTTTTTTTCTCCCATAGCTACTTAATAGTAGAAAGTATGGGGGATTGGAACGCAGGGTAGGGCTGCTTCAGTTATTAAAGCCAATTAACCGCAGACAGCAAGACACAATCTCAGCTCAGCCATGGAAAATAAAGGCTTGTAATGCAAGTAGAAAATAGAGTCCATAAACAGCTGTCTGTCTGCACACACACAGAGATACAGGCTAAAGGGTGAGACTAACTTCTTAGCGATCGATAGAGAGATGAAGAGAAATGTTAATGGTTGACCTTGGTGACATGGAGGAGTGTGTGGCTAGTGTAGCTGTGGCTGTGGTGAATGCATCATTTATTAAAGCAGGGGGTTTGTATTCTCTTGTGTTCCATCGCACTGTTGTTTAGCGTGTGCGTGAGATAGGGCAGACGTAACAATTGAAACTATACGATTTAACTCAAGATTTAAGTTTTGTATTGATTTAATTGAAAAACAAAACTAGTGTGACACAAAGCTGACAGAGAAGGCAAGGCAAGGCAAGGCACGTTTATTTGTAGAGCACATGTCAGACACAGGGCCACTCAAGGTGCTTTACAGGAGCAAGAGTAAAATATCTCAAAGTACAGAGTACACATTAGAAAAGAGAATGAAAAACATGAATAGAAATAAAACATTTAAATAAAAGGAATAAAATGTACAGGTTAAAGGGGAAACAGAAAAGTCTTCAGACTTGATTTAAAAGAGCCGTGTGTTGCAGCAGACCTCAAGTCTTCTGGGAGAAGAATACATGTATTATTGGGTAGAATGATTCCAAACAGGCCTGTCAGAGACGTCTCCATCCAAAACATTACAGTGATGTTTTTTCTTTTCCCCCAACATGAATTGATTTCTTAAAAAAAGATTAAAAAAAAGACCAGAGAAGCCAACAGACCCATATATACGTAGCACTACTTGTTGTTACACCTCCTAGTTGTTAGACAGAATCATATTGGGAACACAATAGGGTCGTAAATAATATGAGAAGAGAGTGGATGGTAAAGCTGATCATGTGCTGTTTCATATGAGGTTTTATTCATTATAGCTGTAGGTTTACTATAGCCGTTTCTCAATTAAATATATCTCCTTTTTTAAAGTCAAAGTCTTTCATTGTCAGTGATATATGCAAAGACATACATCAGAATCAAAATGGTGTTTATCTCTGGTCCACAGTGCAGTTAAAACGATAAAATAAAAAATATATATAGAGTATAAGATAAACAAGATATATAAAATAGTATAAAACTGTGCAATATAAAACAGTGTGTATAAAATACAATTATAGTAAAGTAAAAAGAAGATAAGTTAAATTGAAATGTGCAATGTGATGACAAATATTTACAATATTGTGCAATATGTAATCAATTGATTGAACAAGAAATAACCACAGTCAGTCACCAATGTAGAATAATAGAGCCACTCCACAATGTTAGCATAGCCTCTTAACCGGTCCAATCTTATGAAATGATGTAAAAAAAACCTTTTGAAGGGAGTTATTCAAATCGTGTTTCCCAAAGCCGACTTGTGTCAGAGATGTGTCCGATGGAGTTTCTGTTTGTATAATTCCAGTTTCCACACATTGTAATATATCTTGTGATTGATGGTGAGCTGAGCTTATTCTTCTGTTTCTAGAATTCTGTAAGTCTGCAAGTTCAAGAAATGTCATTGAAACAAGTAAATATATATATATTGCAAACATTATATTGAATAAAGTGGGGAATATATAGACAGTGATTAGTGGTGCATGCTGGTATAACGCTAGAATCTTTAGCAACGAGCTGTCATGTTGTTTTATTGTCCTGTAACACACTGTATTACATGATAGAGAGTCACATCATTACTTACCATGCTTCATCCATCCATTATTTCTATCCTCCTCTCCTTTGCACCCATTCTTTAGTTACTCTGCCTTTCCCTGGCTCTTCTGTTGGTGGCAATATATATGGGTCAGTCTAGCTATGATGAATTAAAACTTTGTCCGTGTGTCTGTGCACGTGTGATGTATTGCAGCATTGTGTGTGTGTGTGCGTGTATGTGTGTGTGTGTGTGTGTGTGTGTGTGTGTGTGTGTGTGTGTGTGTGTGTGTGTGTGTGTGTGTGGTGTGTGTGTGTGTGTGTGTGTGTGTGTGTGTGTGTGTTTGATATATTAAAACAGTGCGTGCGCTGCATCCATCTCAGGCAGCCATTCTGTGCTGGCTATAAATCAAAATAGCTTTCACCGCCACATCCAGGAAACCTGACAAGGAGAAGCCGCACTACAGCGCCAGTACACTGTGTGTGTGTGTGTGTGTGTGTGTGTGTGTGTGTGTGTGTTGTGTGGTGTGTGTGTGTGTGTGTGTTGTGTGTGTGTTGTGTGTGTGTGTGTTGTGTGTGTGTGTGTGTGTGTGTGTTGTGTGTGTGTGTGTGTGTGTGTGTGTGTGTGTGTGTGTGTGTGTGTGTGTGTGGTGTGTTGTGTGTGTGCGTGCATGCGTGTGTGTGTGTACGTGTGATGTGTGCCTGCATGTAGGTGCTTGCATTGGGGAAGGCCACCAGCTCCTATGCTGATAGTATAAACCCCACCATTGGTAGACAATGGGCTAAACGTTGCACATTTACAACACTGGGCACAAAATTAATGTAAATTCTTTGAAGATATTCCAATGAAGTAAATTTACTCATTGGAATAGGGGTCCCCAAACTTTTTTCACTGAGGGCCACATACAGAAAAATCTACAAAGGGCCGGCCACTTTGCAAAAATAACACATTTATCAGGACATGTAGCTGCTCTGATGTTTAGTTTCACAGTGTTTCGTAAATTGTAATCCTTCTTCACGGCAACACTTTCCTTGCACATTAAACAGACACATTCCCCTCTTGTTTATATACCAATGATACACCCAGTGTTTTCTGCCTTTGCGTCCAATGTCCAGCAGGGTGAAAATAATATCCAGCCGAGGTCCCGACCCTCGTAGGGGGGTCCGGGGGTATGCCCCCCCGGGAGATTTGTTAAAGTTTTTAAAGCAAAATGCATGAATCTGGTGCACTTTCAGAGGGAAATTAAGAGGCTAAATCTGAAGATTTTTTTATGAAAAAAATGGAGACACTGTGTCAGATGAATTAGAAGCTATTGGAGAAGGACGCATAGATTTTCCATAATAATATTAATTTAAAATAAAATATTATGCAGCGTCCTCTGGGATGGGCTTGTTGCTCATTTTCTTTTATGGGACATATTTCTCTGTAATATAATGCATTTAAATGCAGAGTGCATTTAAATTATTTAAAAATTAAAAGCGCCATATTACATTATTTTTTAAAATGTGCCACGGGCCAATCAATCAGTGTTTGACACCCCTGCACTAGACGGTTAACTAAGAAATGCAAAAAAAAAAAAAAAGGAAAAAAAAAAATTCAAATTTCAAAATTCATTATATTTTTAAAATCGGCCGCGGGCCAATAAAAAGCGCGGCCGCGGGCCGCATTTGGCCCGCGGGCCGTAGTTTGGGGACCCCTGAAGTAAAGGAACCTTAATGGAAGTTAATGTATTTCAATGCCACAGTGCAAAAAACAGCTTTTAATGAGCAGAGCAGAGCCCCTTTGTAATAACTGGAGGGAGTAGAAGATGGTGTGTTAAATAACACAGTAGATTTATCTCTTACATAAAATAGCACTCCATGGCTGTGTGAAGAATGACAAGGAATGCTTCATTGTAATAATGGCTATTTAAAAGGTCTATTAAAAAGGATTGACTCAGATAGAAATGATCAGAGAGAGAGAGAGTACACTTTGAGATGAAGAATCACTCCAACAAGGTGCTATGTTCTGTCTTGACTTTCATCTCTACAGCTTGAGGAGAACACTGTGTTACTGATGGAGCAGACCAAGGTTTAGACGTGGTGGATCAGAGAACATTTTGGAGATGATTAGAGAGAGGTGGATTCATTGCACTGCATTAGAATTCAGAACCTGCTTTTTCAATTAAATTCATTCGATTTAAGAAGGGGACAGTGCAAATTAATAAAACACATGATCATACATGGGTTAAAAATGCCAGAATTAGCCAAAAGGCTATTTTTCATCTGTAGTCCCCTGACATCAATGTTTAAAAGAAAATACAATTAAACAAGATAAGAAAACAACAGACAAAACAGGGCCTCACAGAACAAACAGAACTGACTAACTAAGGTTAAACAGCAGAACACAAAGTGCAAAGCGCCAGTGGATTCATAAATTCATGAATTTATTTTTCATAAATTCATAGTGTGTTGACCACATTCACAACAAATGATCTTACTGCTGACATGTTCATTTAGGAACCTTCTGGAAGGAACTGATGAATAAAGACAGAGTGATACAGAAGTAATGAGACAACAAGATGGTGAGAAGGTCTTGAAGCTCTATATAGAATAAAAAGGCAAATGGTAACAAATGTGTTTCATAGAATTTCCACAAACACTATGTGAATGTGTGTAAAAAAACTCAAATGTTTCTGATGTAAATTAACCCTGCGTTCCAAATGGTCTACTCTTTCTTGTTTCTATTCTACATACTACGTCCGACTATAACAAGGTATCTACTTAGGATGCAGTAGACATACACTTTGGACATACTTTTAATGATCTATTTCATCGTAACATTGCACCTTGATCTTGCCTCTTGCTTATACATCCGTCACATCCCCGTTGTGACATCACTTCTGTTGCGCACTGGATTGTGGGTAAGAATCGCCCAAGTAGCATAAACAACACCTAAAATCTTCGACGGATGAAGTAGACATCCGATTATTTCTAACCACATTAAATCTGGCCACAAGAATCAGACATCCTAAATCTTTTTCTCTACCATACTAAATCAGAGATATATGAGGATTGGAATCAGCCAAAACTTTTAAAAACAAAAAAAAAAAATCTAGTGAGTGAAATCACTTGACCAATAAAACAATAATGAATATTGACATGTTGCTTGATCCTAATGTGTAGTTTAAATGTTGTATACAGTTAAAGTATGTACAGTATCATCATGTTCTTGTACACTTCACACTGGAAGTCTGTGCTTGATCAGCTTTTAGTAGGACTGTATGTTGTGATGCAACCCGATCTCACGCCGAGGCGTGAGATAGACACGCATGGACCGGCGTGTAACTCTCACGCCTTGCCTGACCAGGGCGTGTGAGTTACACGCGCACCTCCCGTAGTCAAGATGGCCGCCGCGGTGTGTCCGCCGCGGTGTTCCGTAGTCAAGATGGCCGCCGCGGTGTTCTATTATTATTATTATTATTATTATTATTATTATTATTATTATTATTATTATTATTATTATTATTATTATTATTATTATTATTATTATTATTATTATTATTATTATTATTATTATTATTATTATTATTATATTCTAACCTCTCCCTGTCCCCTTGCCCTAAACCTAACCACCTGTCCCCTTGCCCTAACCCTAACCACGGGTGTTTGTCTGCGGGGCTGCAGCTGGATAGTATTGAATATTGCTGGGAGAACCCCTGTTAGGTGCTAATTCCTCCATTCATTTAGACGGGCGGGAGTGCGCGTGTAATCACACGCCCTGGTCAGGCAAGGCGTGAGAGTTAACACGCGGTCCATGCGTGTCTAATCTCAACGCCTCGGCGTGATACGGGTTGTGTGATGTCATATCTCTGTGTGACAAAACACACTACACAAAAAATAAAGCAAATAGAGTTAGTTTAGCAGTTAGCAGAGTCAATGGCATAAGTCCTATGTGTGTTGCCCATTCAACAACTATACAAGCTAACACCTACACACAGACAATAGTAGAAGACAATAGCATACAGTTCAAGCAGACTATAATCCATGTGAACAAAACCTCCATGATGTTATCTAATCCCAAATGCTTCCAATCCAGTAAAACCTTTTAGAGTAAATTCATTGTGCAAACACAACACACACACACACACACACACACACACACACACACACACTGGAACATCTCAACACCTGGTCTGTCTGTATGTGATGGCAGTTGGTCACAGATGTACCCATCTGCCCTCCCCACTCACTGTGTGTATCTGGATCTGCATACACGTGTATAAATGTGTGTGTGTGTGTGTGTGTGTGTGTGTGTGTGTGTGTGTGTGTGTGTGTGTGTGTGTGTGGTGTGTGTGTGTGTGTGTTTGCGTGTCCTAAACGAACAGTGAGTACTCCTGAATAACACCTGGGGGCTGGATTAGTGAATAAAATCATTTTAGCAAAAAAGAGAGTGAATGTGTGTTTTGTTGGTGTGAGTGTGTTAGGGGGAGAGAGATAAAGAATGCCCACACACAGATACAAACATGGTAAAGACAGATTTGAGCATACAGTTACATTCCAGCATCCATGTGTGCAGTGCACGCTTAAAACACAGGCTTAGGAATACAGGGCAGTACACAGGTCACTTGAGGTAATGTAGTACCAATGTTGTCATGGAAATTAGACACGCAATGTATACTCACACAATGTGTTCATGATATTTTGCGGACTAACCCTGCGTTCCGAATCGCATACTCTTTCTTTTTTCTACTCTACATACTACAGCCGACGATAACAATGATCTAGTTAGGAAGCAGTAGACATACTATTGGGACATACATTTACTTATTTATTTCATTATAACATTACGCCTTGATCTTGCCTCTTGCTTTTATATCCTTCTCATCCCCGTATGTTTTCATATGGAGGCTCCGTTGATGTGATGTCACTTCAGGTTTCGAACTGGATTATGGCTCAGAATTGCCCAATAGGATGCTGTGTTCAACACTAACAATCTTGGCTGGATGAAGTAGACATCTGGGTCTTTCTTTTAAACATCCTAAATCTGGCCACAAGAATCTGGACATACTAAATCTTTTTTCTACCATACTAAATTGTAGAAAGTATGCGATTTGGAACGCAGGGTTTGTATCTTTAAATGTCAATGGTCAAATGTCAAGCAGCTGGCCTTCAATGCTGCCTGCTGCCACCAGGGGCACATCAGGGAATTCATCCATTGAAGCTCTATTCTTCTGGAGAAGTCTTTTAGGAGTGACCGACCCCCATTTCTATGACGTCCAGTTCAGACAAAACAACGCAAACACAATGTACAATACAAATACAGCAAGTACACAACAAGCTGATAAAAAAAGAACCAAATTAAGATTGACACATTTAGACAGCTATGTAGAATGGCTGTTTAAATGGCTGCAATGAAAATGACGTGGAAGGAAGTACACTATAGTTATTTCTACAATATGGCCAATAATAAAGTTGCCCATTTAAAACAGTTGCAGGTTGAATTTGGTATATTTAAGATAACATGTCTAAACTGAGTTAAAGGGCTAGGAAAGACAATGATAACACCTTCTGTCCAGCTCTATTGTCTTTTTTAGCCTCGTGTTTGTATGCAACCTTTCTCTCTCTCTCTGTCTCTCCTTCTCTCTCTGTCTCTCCCCCTCTATCTCCCCCCTCCCTTCCCCCCCCCTCTCTCTCTCCCCCTCTCTCTCTCTCATGGACATATAAAGAAATGGACACCGGATTGAAACACGGCGCCCATTCATTTCTATGAAAGCTGGTCATTGGCGCAGAGAAGCAACAAGGAAGCATCATCATCATCATCATCATCATCATCATCATCATCCGCTTATCCGAAATCGGGTCGCGGGGGCAGCAGCTTGAGCAGGGAACCCCTGCTCAAGCTGCTGCCCCCGCAACAAGGAAGCATTAATGAGGAAATGCCATGCGGCCCGGAAGCATGACGTAGCATGGACGTAGCTGCACTATGGACCTATCAAGAAAGAGGGCGGCAAGCGTAGCGGACTGGAGGCGGAAGTAGAATCATTCTCGTTCTGTAGCATCTAGCTTGGCGAAAACAAACTGAAAGCCGTTAAAAGCTGTTGGGCTAATAAAACGCTTGAGGTGGCGTTTTGAAATGAGAAAACTTCCATTTTAATAGTATTTGGTCTAAAGATAAGTATGAGCCTATGATTGATATCCAGAAATGTTTTGCAGAGACACAGTCTTGTTCGCCGCTTGTACTGTGGTGGCCGCATGAAAATAAGCTCCACCCCCAACCATGCAATACCAATGGGTTGTCCACATGTCCATGCTGGCTGCTCGGAGAAGGCACAGTCCTGGGGGCCTGCTCTCTCTCTCCGTCTCTCTCTATCTCTCCCCCTCTCTGTCTCTTTCTCTCTCTCCTCCTCCCTGTTTCCCCTCCTCCCTCTCTCTCTCCCCATCTCTATTTGTCTCTCTCTCTGCCCCCTCCGTCTATGTCCTCTCTCCCTCTATGTCTCCCTCTCCCTCCCCCCTCTCTCCTCCTCCTCCCTGTTTCCCTTCCTCTCTCTCTCTGTCTCTCTCTCCGTCTCTCTCTTCCCATCTCTATTTGTCTCTCTCTCTGCCCCCTCCGTCATGTCTCTCTCCCTCTATGTCTTGTACTTCCTACATCCCCTCTTGTCCTAATCTCCCTCTCTCTCCTCCCTGTTTCCCCTTTCCCCTCTCTCTATCTCTCCCCCATCTCAATTTGTCCACATGTCTGCTGCTGCCGCACAGTCCTGCTCTTCTCTCTCCCTCTATTCTCTCTCTCGTCCCCCTCTCTCCTCCTCCCTGTTTCCCCCCTCCCTCTCTCTCTCTCTCCCCATCTCTATTTGTCTCTCTCTCTGCCCCCTCCGTCTATGTCTCTCTCCTCTATGTCTCTCTCTCCCCCCTCTCTCCTCCTCCTCCCTGTTTCCCTTCCTCTCTCTTCTGTCTCTCTCTCCGTCTCTCTCTTCCCATCTCTATTTGTCTCTCTCTCTGCCCCCTCCGTCTATGTCTCTCTCCCTCTATGTCTCTCTCTCTCCCCCCTCTCTCCTCTGTCATGTTGTTTGGAGGTCTCTCTCTCTCTCTCTGTCTGTGTGTGTGTCTGCGTAGAGGAGGAGGCTGGACTCTAGTTATCTCATTAGGATGGCTGTCAGCGCACACTGCAATTACCAAAGTCGCCTAACCACTAGCCGGCATGATTGTGTGTGTGTGTGTGTGTTGTGTGTGTGTGTGTGTGTGTGTGTGTGTGTGTGTGTTGTTGGTGTGTGTGTGGTGCGTGTGCGCGTGCAGTACGGCTGTTTTGCGGGAATGTAATGTGTCTTCTCTGAAGCTAAGAGTCACCTATTTCTCTGGAGTTTTGCTCCTAATGGTAGAATACACAGAGTGGAATCAAAGCTGTACCTGTTCAAAGGGCAAAGTCACATTGAAGTGTCCACACACTGGGAATATAGAGAACAGCCTCTGCTCTATAAATGAATATGTATTTGCAGTTACGAAACAGCATACAGATACTATGCCTGTGAGTCATGTTGTGTTCACACTATTGCAAAAAACAACATTAAACTATTCTTGCATGAGCCTGCTTCATTTTCTTTATACTATAACTTAAAGGTTCAGTAAGCGGAATGGTCAGTTTAGCTAACTTCCTGTCAGTGACTGCAGTTAGCAGTCCCCTCCTCATCCCTACGTCACCACATTAATGCACTGCGTTCTTCAAGCAGCGAGTTATCTAGCATCATCTCAGATCCATAGTGTGATCAAACAAACCATCAAAACAGACATTGGGAAGGATTTTTACCTGCTCCGGGTGCCGGTTTGTAG
>CM047510.1:2996504-2999004 GCA_026122265.1 Ammodytes dubius
TGTTGGTTTACTGAAACAGACAATACCTTTAAATATAAAGACTTTCACAAAATATACTTCTCAGGCAATTCCATGATTTTGATTGGCGTGTCTTCAAACAGTGAAAGATTGAGATACCATATCGTAGAAATCAAATGTTCCTCACCTTCTTTCCTATTACTCTGTATCTATTCTCTCTCTCTCTCTCTCTTCTGTTTGCCTCTCTCTCTCTCTATCACTCCATCTCCATGCTCATCTTCTGCTGGTGCAGGCTGTTGCTAAGAAACAAGACGGGGAGCTGCTGCATGTTTAAGATGTGCTGTCTTTCTTTCTTTTCTTTCTTGCCAGTTCAGAACTTTTTTTTTTCAAGTGGTAAAATGTCAGAGAAAATCAATCCCTTCCTCCCATCTCAACTTCATTTAAGTCTCTCTCTCTCTCTCTCTCTCTCTCTCTCTCTCTCTCTCTCTCTCTCTCTCTCTCTCTCAATCATACTCTCTTTCCCTCTCTGTCTCTGTGTGATGGCTTCAGTGCTTGGGTATCTTGACTTTAAAAACAACATGTTGATATTCTTGACTCTTTAACTGAAATATACTGGAGCTCAGCGCTGCTTGGCTTTTCTTCAGTTTTCTAACAACACTTAAAGGAATACTTCACCCATACGGAACCGGCGTTCTATCATTACACAATCGCTATTATAATATAATGAAAGCTGTCCTGTTAATCCTAACACTACATTTCACCAGTGTGATGTCACGCTAGTAAAATGTAGGGTTAGACAGTGAGACCATAAAACTCTCTTTCTGCCTTTTCTCAGGCTAGGATGAACTGATTTCTAAAATGTTTGCACATTGATACTACATAGGATCTCAGAGTTCAATACACCTTCATATTCCCACCGGTGAAGTAGGTCTTTAATATATATTGTGAAATGTTCCATTTTGAACAGCGGTGTGTTCAAGTCCTCTCTAAATGCCACTTTAGTGCTTTGTGATGCATATACCCACTAGGGGCCAACCCACCCATGGCCCCCAAAAGACAACAGGCTAATGTGTTCTGTCAGACTCAATAATGAAGTGAAAACTAAATGGCATTTCAGTCTGAAATTATAACTACTATTCTTTGTTAGTACCGGAGGGCACCTATAACACATGCACACACTCCTCACATGTGCATGGGACTCATATAGAAGGTTGTCTAACCACTGAGCAGCATTACAAACGGAACACCACCCCAAGCTACACAGCTGGCTCCCCAGGCTGTCTTTATTGCTGCTACTCCTTACTTGCAAACCTTGAAACACAAGAAAACTAGTGGGGGTGTCTTGGTGTGTCCCTCTAGCCATAATGACATAGTATTGTATCCTGACAACTTCAAACGAATCAAAACAACAAAAAAAAATGTTTTTTGGGGGGGATTGTTATAGGCAGGTTTTAAACTCTTATGTCTGGATTTATGTGACATGAAATGGCATGAAAACTCCAGGAATGGGGGTGCCTTTAGCTCAGTTGGTAAGGCGTCCCCCCCATGGGCCTCGACCAGCAGCGGACCCGGGTTCGATTCCAGCCCGCGGTCGTTCTCTGCATGTCACTCCCCTCTCTGCCCCATTTCAACTCTGTCTCTACACTATCAATAAAAAAAGCATAAAAATGCCAAAAAAAAATCTTAAAAAAAAACAATCTTAAAAAAAAAAAAACTCCAGGGCTGAATATGAGTGGCACTCTGCTCCTTTGGGCTAGTACTGCTCCTGTTTACCCTTTGTCTTTTTGCACTACACAGGAGAAACCCCCTCCTGCTGTTCAGATGTTTTTAGCTACTTTCTACTTTTACTTAAAGGTGCTGTAAGCGGAATGCTTCTTTTAGCTTACTTCCTGTCAGTGACTGCAGTTAGCAGTCCCCTCGCTCGTCCCACGTCACCACATTAATGCACTGCGATCTACAAGCAGCGAGTTATCTAGCATCATCTCAGAACCATAAGTGTGATAAAACATGATAAAAACCATCAAAACAGACATTGGGAAGGATTTTTACCTGCTCCGCCATTGTAGGCGCATTAACATTCACCCATCTGTTGCTCTGTGCGTGCACCGGCGGTTTGTAGCGTTCTCTCTTGTGATTGGATAAAAATGTTGGGATCCTCCAGTAAGTTTATTTGCCGATTACATGCAAAGCAGCCGACTGAGAGATCGGCTTTATGAAACGCGGACATCATGTAAGTGGTATGAATAAAGAGCGATTTGACACTTATATTAACATAAATAAAGCGCTTACTTCACCTTTAAAGACCTACTTCACCGGTGGGAATATGAAGGTGTATTGAACTCTGAGATCCTATGTAGTATAAATGTGGAAACATTTTTGAAATTGGTTCATTCTAGCCTGAGAAAAGGCAGAAAGGGTGTTTTATGGTCTCACTGTCTAACCCTACATTTTACTAGTGTGACATCACTTCAGTAAAAATGTAGGTTTAGGATTAACAGGACAACTCGGCCGAGCTGAGGAAAGACTGAGGGAAGAAAAACCT